>OZ024823.1:31908472-32068472 GCA_964016985.1 Anodontia alba | reverse complement strand
TATGAACATGTTTGTGTGATTATTTATGTTTTCGGCGTGTGGCTTGGGATATGTGATATTTAATGAAGTTCTGCTCTGTTCGTTTCTAAATTTACAGATTTTGGCTACAACCGGATAAGACAATTATTGGTATACCAGGGCTGCATTCAGTAGTGAAAAGTGACAGCGAATGTTTCGCCCTGGATCCCTGTACCAAATGACGAGCGCCAAAATGAGAAGGGTCAGGGCAAAACACTCGCGAGTAACTTGCACTTCTGAACGCAGCCCGGAAAGACCGCAGTCATGGAGCATAATCTTCCCGAAGCGCCGAATAAGGTTAGAAAGACAGGAATCCACATCACAGAAAAACACACCAACGGAAACAGAACGATCAAAATAAAATCACTGGAACAGAAATACCGCCTTGGAACGGTCAATAGCAGACTGACTCCAGTCTCCAGTGACTTAATATTTTTTCTTAGAATCATGTTTGATAATCCACTAAAATAAAACCAAAATATTATCATGACTATAAAGGCTGGTCACTAGTGACCAGCCTTTTATAGTCATGATATTTTGGTTTTATTTTAGTGGATTACGTGACCAGCCTTTATAGTCATGATATTATGTTGGTTTTATTTTAGTTGACTATCAAACAGAATTATAAAAAGAAACTATTTGGTCACTGGAGACTGGAGCAAGTCTAGGTCAACAGTTGTGAGTTGGGGGAGGAACTTAAACCGGGTTTTAAGTAGACAGACTAACGCATGTTCAAAACCATTAATGCTTAGATCCGAAAACGTAGGACCAACTGAATAGGGTCTGCACTGTTGTTCACGACACTGTGCCTTTTTCAATAAAAGAAACCATTATCTTAGGGAAAATACAATACTAATGCACAGTACGGTTAGTAACTTGATGGTAAAAATGAGATTCAGTTCTCTGCCCCTCCAATCCCCAACATTACTATTCATATATAATGAGACTACAAAAGACTGGATTATTTAGTTTTCAAAAGTAGCATGCAAAATTTAATGACACCATAATTTACATTTTACTCGGTTTCAATTCGCGTGTAAATATTTCCGAAATGAGTAGCGTTGATCATTTAAATGTTTTAAATAAAAATTGGCTACCAGCGGCGTTTTCCAGCTGAGTTGAACAAATCATGTTATAATCATATACAGGGGTAAAAACTAGACGACTGCAAAACTCACTGAAGCGAAAGTGAACTCTCACCTTCGAAAGGAACTGGCTCCAAATTCTAAAATAGCTTTCAATGAAGTATCTCAAGCAAAAGATTTATGCTTTAGGGAAGTGACATTTGGGTTTCAAATTAAACTGTTAAAGTACCATTTAAATTGAAAATAAATAAATTGTATAAACTGTCGTACACACTGGAAAAGGCTACAGTTTACATATGGAAAGCTACAATAAAAGGACCAGCATTAGAACAAATTCATTCATAAGGGTTTTCAGGCGATCCACAAATTCATTCATAGGGGCTTTCTGGGTTAGAGTTAAAGATATACTCAGTTAAGTTTGGGTAACAGAGTTGCCACCTTTTTTGGGAAAGGGCTACCAACATTTTGTGGCTGTTTAATTGTATTTGTCTGTCTTGATGTGGATCCGATTGACTCAGTTCTTGAGTCCACTTATTTACTTATCAATTTCCACAACAGCTATAAGTCGCGAAATGTTTCTTGTACACTTGTTTCACTCATGCAAAAGCACACAGTGATGTTTACCAGTCCGGCGGTAGGTATGGGCATAGGAATAGGTTTTGAGTGCTTGCTTTGAAAATGAGACTAGAAAGTCATCTGAAGGACATATTGCCTTAACCCTTGTCATGCTGAATGAATAAGATACCACACCCACTTCTAACTGTCAGCCAATCAGATTACTTGGTTAAAATTGTTGATATAAATTCACATACTTTATGGCAAACAGTGCAGATCCAGATCTGAAGCTAACTTATCTGGATCTACACTGTTTGCAAAGGTAGGGCATTTCCGGGTTACAGGGCAAGAGTTAACACTGGTCGAGACCTGGTAAACAATTTGGGGTCCATTTCAAAGACATGAAAACTTCTTGCAAGTCAAACAACCTATCAGACTTTTTTTTTTTTTTTTTTTTTTTTTTAATTTTTCAGTGAGAATGCTGTCGGGCAAGTACCTAGTGTTTACCGTTTAAACAGAAAATCTATAGGTTTCGGAACATTTGCAGAAATGTATATAACATATAAAAGAAAATTATGGTTGGAGAACCTCCTTCCCTATTATCATGGCCGCATTTGTTTACACTTAAATAAATTACATGCGAACAAAATAACACCTATTCTACACATTACTGAACCGACTGATAATGCAATGATTGGGGACATTATTTCTCTCTCATCACCACACTTAATCGCCACACTGTAGAAATTGACCTTCCGCGCTGGTACAAAATTGGGTGTATTGCCTGGCCAATGAAAGGAAGCGCGAGATAGAGATCTCGACGCAGAGGCCAGGCCATTGTCAATTGAAAGATAATTTCGACGCTTGTAAATGAAATCAAGGGAGATGCTTCAGTTACTATGTATGCTCAAAGATAACATCTCTAAGCTGAAGTCCAGCTACCATAACTACCAACTATGGGGTGAAACGCACAGGGTTCTGTATAGGGGTGCCTTTATAAACCGTATGATAATTATGACAGTCTAGCTATAGATAAGGTGAAATTTTTAAATCATAACTAAACAAGTCTTCGTACTTTTCTCTAAAACATTCTGTGGATACTCATCAGAATCGCCTCTGCGAGGCGATTCTGATGAGTACCCACAATATGTTTTTGGTTAAAAATAACAAAAACTATTTCATTAATACCTTTTGTACCTGGGGCTTTGTATGGCAGGTGCTTGAATCCAAATTAGGTTAATAATAGGGCTGGGACTGAAATTTTGATTTTACAAAAATAACCTTGTAATGTGAACGTTGATCAAGAACACAATTTTCTGATAATATTGTCTGAATATTTTTCAACGGCTGAAAAGGAAAACGGGAAGACATAACACCTACATATACATATTATAAAGAAATGACACTCGCTCTTACTGTTCGCTCTGTAAGATTGTATAGGGAGGGGTATGACCTATTCATTACGAAAACACGCCTATTCAAATATATAGAAAAGTTCACCTCCAAAAACTGAAAATTTTCAGATAAAAAACTCTGATATTTTTCATATTTCTGCTCAAAACATAGATCGTGGGTACTCGTTAGAACCGCCTCGGCGAGGCGGGTCTAACGAGTACCCACAATCTATGTTTTTGAGCAGAAATAAGAAAAATAATGCATACCCCTGTAAACCCCAGTTTTACTATATAAAAGTGGGATTTAAGGGGGTCAAAATTATATAGGTATGTTTTCGTGATGATAGTTCTGTATTTCTGTATAGTAGTTGTTCTTGTAGGAAAATAATCCCTTCATTTGTTATTGCTTGTTCAAATTCTATATCAGACGGTTACCTTTCGCTTTCGAAAGAGAGAAAAAGAAGATTGTGATAGTCTCTTATGATTTTATATAGATGGCTTGGTATATTTTAAAACGTGTGTATATATAGTATTAAGTAATGCATGTTAGCTGCAGACATGATGAGACCCATAATAAACTACTTACGTCCAGCAGGTGAGTCTTGTTCACTAAAAGGAAAATGAAATGTTTTGGCTCCTTTCTGAAAGGAGGTATACTCATTAAAGAAAGGATAACCTCCATCGGAAGCAAAGTCTTTCCTTTTAGAACCCCTATCCAGAAAGCAATAGTGTGCGGGAAAGTAAAAGGAAGACTCAGAAGTGTATCCCTTGCACGGAAAGTCTACCAACCTAGTGTTTCCAGTCCTTTTGAACTGTAAATTAAATGACTAGCAAATAAACAGTTATATTTAAACTTTTAAACTGTAAATTAAATGACTAGCAAATAAACAGTTATATTTAAACTAAAGCGACCATCGTGCGTTTTTCTCTAAACGATTTATACTTGAACTGTAAATACTTAACAAATATCGTGCGTCTTTCTGTGCTAATCTCAAATCGTGCACTTAAATTTAAAACGACTGTCGTGCAACATTACACTTAAACTGTTAACGACTATCGTGCGTCTTCCCGTTAATAGTGCTAATTTCAACGATTAAGAATTTGTTTACCATTAGAAAATTAACACATTTATTAAATACGTATATCATAAGCTAATACTTGTACCGAAAGGAGTAATGAAACGCGTCTTTGTTGTACACAAGCAAGAACACTGGCAAAGAAACAATAATTTCTCTATAGCGAGATTTACCGATTGCATGCGAAAAGAAAGTGACATTTCTCAGTTGAAACCAAAACTGCAAAGGTCATCAGATAAAGTTAAAGAAGAAACGTGATACAAAGCAATACACAAATGCCTTACAATGCGTTTTTGGAAGAAAATAATCTGTGAAATAAGGGATATTGGCAAGGATCCTATCTGTTTCAGGGAGTGAAATATCATACCCTCGTAACTATTTGGGCTCTATGGGTATTCCATGAAAGGGTCAATGCTCATATGAGCCGCAACGTGAGAAAACGTACCTTTTGCCATGTGCGCCAAAATGAACACTCGATTCAGCCTGCGCATTCACGCTGTCTGATTAGAGCCTTCGATGTCGACATGAAGAAACTGCATCCTTCACTATCCGCACTGCGCCCAGGGAAGATTCTGATCAGACTGTGCGATTGCGAATCTGAGCGATCTGAATCTTCGCTGGGCGCACGTGCTCAAAGGTACGTTTTCTGTCATTGCGGTCCATATTTGTCTGTTGTTAAGCATGGACGTATCATGTCCGATGTAATGTCTGTAATATGAAGAACACCCTAGATATTTCTCAACTATATGGTCGTCCTTTTGTGCTTCCATTATTCCATTCATCTTGATTTCGGCCATGGTAGGTAATGAATTCAAATGATAAGGACCTTTGTATCAATGGAGTTCCTCTTATCAAATATTTGTATGTCCGAAATGACAAAGAATATACTCCATATTGTCTTCTAAACAAAAGACAGGTATTGACAATCATCAGTAATTTGGCAGCGAAGTCAGAAGCTCTTTTTCAGTCACAGGTCATCTTGATTTTATTCTAGATCGCTTATACCACCCTACAAGCTAACAGAGCACATTATCGAAATAATATACCGCATTTACCCTACATATTGGGATCAGAGGAGTTATTAACCCTTTCATCCCTGCGTTTCTGATGTGGACTATTCCGTACTTTAACTTGGACATGTTCATTGATGCAAATTGGGCTGTCAGTCTAAAATCAGAAACAGAATAGTAAACAGTGTAAATCCTACTGACATGGCGTCTCATCAGACATCTGGCACTACACTGTTTGTACAGATATCCGTTTTGGTTTGCATGCCTGGTAGGGTTGAGGAGCAGTATTTTATGATAATTCTGGGATGATTTTCCCAGTTTCTCCATAATAACATAATATATGTTGTGTGTAGAAGCGTCTCGCTGTACCCACAACAAACGTTCTTATAGAAAATTAAGAGAAATTATCCCAAAAATATCACCAAATGCTTCTTAAAAAGGCTTCTCTGATTAATTAACTACTTGTTCAAATTTTGGTGGAAGTACAGTCAGGTGTTTCTGTGCCCGAATAATTGAATTAATCAAGGCACTGAAAGCACTGGTGGGTCGATTGTCTGAGTGTAGATTGGGAAAAATGGTCTTGAACGGGGACTGTTTCATTTAACTATTAACTTCCTGTAATTTAAGCAAACAGAGCAGACTCTGATCAGACGCCGCACTGCGGCGTCTGATCAGGGTCTGCACTGTTTGCCAATGTCCCAAATGTCCCAGTCCAGGTTTTACAGACAACTCTCTATCAACAGCACTCATGTCACAGTGACAAGAATGCCGCGGCTGTAAATAACCGTTATCTGGATTTCGTCTAAAGCGCGGTTTGATTGATTACATTGGTCACTGATAATCCCGTGGACAACTATCTTAAGGAAAGTTTTGCGTTTGTATACGATGGCTCGATTGTGAATAATCGACCCAAACATAGTAAACATTGTCAACGTTATTTTAACTCAAAATTATCTGCAACGAGACTGACAGTTAGTAACATGAAACCACCCAAACAGAAATACCATTACGAACTCATAAATTAGAAAGAGAAAATGATTCAAAGCAACCACATAATTTATGACAATCCATTGACAAACTTTATTGTCCCTAAATGGTAATGTTGATTATACAGTAGAATTTTAAAACTGAAATTATACTGTCTGTCTCTCTTTTGTTAGTTTTGCTCTTTTGTTGCCTTTCAATGCTGTGAATGCATGTTTTATTTTCTACTGATGTTTATTCTACCTTTCCACAGTAACGTATATACCGCAAGTATTTGAACAGGCCTGAGCAAACAGTAAAGAACCTGATCAGATCAAAACAAAGGCATGTTGAAATAATGGGAGTTTTTTCAAATAATAGGACAGGTACGGTACGGCCATCTGACTGTCTGTTGGTGTGTCTAAAATCTGCTGGCTGTGGCAAACAGTATAGTCTCAGTCTACTCAGGTCATGTTTACTCAGGTCTACACTGTTTACAAAGTCGTGTCTATCCGAATACTTTGGGTAAATTTGATATACCAAAATACGAGGCATACTTGTATTTGTTTACTTTAATACTCCTGAGATGCAACTGGATATAAAACTGAAAGTATAATATTACAGCAATGTGTGTGTGTGTGTGTGTGTGTGTGTGTGTGTGTGTGTGTGTGTGTGTGTGTGTGTTTGTGTGTGTGCTCAAGCGCAACAGTTAGATTATTTCTATGGTTATTGTTTACGTGATGCTTAATGCTGAATAAACTTACGTTACCTTACGTTACGTTATATTACGTTACATCACGTTACGTTACGTTTACTTGCATACACCTGGAGATCACAGTGGCTGGTCAAATAAGGGTCGGTAAACTGTTCTGTTGAAGACAAGATATCTTACACCTATTTTAACGGCAGTTCTGTTGTGTATTTATAAAATCATCAATCAACGTCTGTGTATATATGATTATGTACATGGGCTGTGTATTTTTATCATGTTAATCCACTGCTCCAGATAAGGCACCTTTTTCAACAAAAATATTGGTTTTTGTGATATGTTTCCATGAAAACATATGTTGTGGGTACTCATTAGAAGCGCCTCGCCGAGGCGCTTCTAATGAGTACCAACAGCATATGTTTTTGTGAAGAAATAAGAAAAATAATTTCCTGCTATCCCCTCATATGTGGAGCTACGTTAATCTGTTGGGATGTGTCATTTACAGATGGGTCAGATATCTTGTCATCTAGTGTCCCATGTCTCATCTTCTACCGCGATCTATTATCAATCAAGCCGCAACGTCCAAAAACGTCCCTCCGACATATGTCGTCCAACGAACACTCAAATTTGCCTGCGCAGCCACGCAGTCTGATCTGAGTCTATACGGTCCGCGTTTAGAAACTCTGGCCATCCAAAATGCGTCTAATGGAGATTCTGATCCGTCCGCACGAATACGCGGGGTGATCTGAACCTTCGCTAGGCGCACATGTCCGAAGGAACGTTTCCTGTCTTTGCGGTTCAATTACACATCCCATTATTGTTGATTTGTCAATAGAAACAATGCAGTGCATGTCTCTAGATGTGACATTTTTCGACCTTAACGTGTCCATAGTTTTCTTATTTTTCCACGGCGATATAAATTGGAACAGTCAATAGAATCGTCACACTGAGGCGATTTTAATGGGTCGCACATTTTAGGCTTTATGTGAAAAAATAAGAAAATATTTATCAGGACATATCTCTGATCTAGAGTTATGATCGTGCATACCTAGGGTTACTATTTCATACAGACTTATATCTAACTGACAACAGGTCGCAAAAGTGATGAAAGATGGCAAAGGTACATTGTGAAGAAATGGGTTAAACCGTATTTGATGTAAGTATTCGAATAGACAGGCCCGAGCAAACAATGTAGTCCCAGATCAGGTGCCACAGAATGTGGCGTCTGATCAGGGTCTAAATTGTTTGCCAAACTGCCATCCACCCAGCAACTTCCAGACGCATCAGAAGGTAGACAAATAGACTTGTTCAAATTTTAGGCCAAATATGGTAAAAAAATTAATGTGTCCGAATACTTAGGGTAAAGATGGTAGAAACATGGACATGGGTGAAAGTCCCAGTAATCCTCAAACTGAAAATCAACTACTGAAAATTACTTTTTTTTCTATACTTTATATAGGATGAAAAACATTGTTAATACTGAAAGTTCCACCCATATAGACATAGATATTTTATCATGAATTCTGTTCAATGTTATGAAGTTCCTAATGCAATGCCGAAAAATTTATACCAGGACTCAGACTGGATTTTTTCTTTCAGATCGTTTTTACCAAATTAGTGATTGTTTCCATTTCTTATAAATAAATAAATGAATTGTGGAAGCTCGTTGGAATATATGGAGCCCAAACTGTTCTCAGCAGTATTTACAGCAATATATTTGTTTCCATACAAACAGAAAGCGCAAATATCATATCAGGAATACTTTTAACCCTTTCAGTCCTGTAGACCAAAACAGATACTTCTGCAGACAGTGTAGAGCCAGATGAGACGCCTCGTACGAGTCGTCTCATCTGGATCTACAATGTTTGCCATTTTATTTTTAATTTTTGACTGACATCCCAGTCTGCAATAGTGGATGTGCCCAAAATCAGTGATGGAAGAGTTCACTTCAGAAACTCCGGGGTGGGAAGTCCAAATTTAGTGTGCATGGAAAGCCTGGTTGCATCAGCTATGCTTTTCGTATAAAAATATATTACTTGCAAACAAACCGATAGCAAACTTGTTGTTCTTTTAAATATCACCATAACCTTATAATAATAATAATAAAAATAATAATAATAATAAAATGTCAGAAAAGGAGGTGAGCTGTGCAGACTTTTCTGTCTGTCTTCAATTATAATAATAATAATAATAATAATAAAATGTCAAAAAAGGAGGCGAGCTGTGCAGACTTTTCTGTCTGTCTTCAATAATAATAATAATAATAATAATAATAATAATAATAATAATAATAAAACGTCAAAAAAGGAGACAAGCTGTGCAGACTTTTCTGTCTGTCTTCAATAATAATAATAATAATAATAATAATAATAATAATAATAATAAAATGTCAAAAAAGGAGGCGAGCTGTGCAAACTTTTCTGTCTGTCTTTATGTCCACTTATATCTAGCATAGTGATTTTTCCTCATGGCACAGTGTCTGTCCTGATTCATATTCTTGGAGAATTACAAAGCAACAATAAAGGTATATCTCATAACTCTATCCTACTGCAGTATCTTCACACCAGTTTCCATCCGTCAAATTAACCTTTACCACTCTCTGGACAAATTCAGCAGACGACAAACTGAGTATCTGTTTCTTATTTTTTGCAGAAAACAGGATTTGGCATTTCATGCAAATTGTCTCCTATGGAGACAATTTGCATGAACTGTCAAAACCTGTTTATGGGAAAAATAAGAAAAATATTTCAATATGTCGTCTGCTGAAATTATTACCCAGAGTGCTAAGCTAAAGAAGCTACTCAAAATTACCAAAGCAATCGCGCCGAAGAAACAATCAGGTTTGATTTATGGTAAAATAAAACAAAATCAATATCTGTTCTTACTCTAATACATTTGAGCCGCACCCCGAGAAAAAAGGCTTTACGGATTTTCCGCCAAATTTATCTTTGTGCGCATGCGCGGCCCAATAGCATGGCCACGTGTCTAGTACTTTGGTTGACGTTTCCCCTTGGCCTAACTCTAACGTGAGCGAAAAGCGTAGGTTCTGGTGAGACTGCGCGGATCCTAAGGCTCGCCTGAACCTTTGCTGTTCGCATATGCTATAATGGTTCTTTTCCCATGACGCGGCTCGTTTTTTCTACTTCCATTCTTCTTCCAACCAAGAACTTCCATCAACAAACTAGGAATGGATACTGTTTTATATGTATTGGTGCTGATGGCATAAATGTAAATATTTGTTGCGTAGTTTGTTTTTTTTTATCTATTTATCATACATTTTGAAGTACAAATATTTTATCACAAAACTCTTGGGACAAATAAGAATGGTTATATAATGTTGTAAGTATAAACATAAGAAACATGATATAGAACCATTTTTTGTTTTTGCTTTTGAATTAAATTATTTTTTAATATTCTTAAACCATTCACCCGGAGTTTCTGAAGTGGACACTTCCATCTTCGAAATCGGAAATGTCCATTGTTGCAAACAGGTCAGAAATATATGTATATATGTATCTCCTCGTAAAAACAAACAGGATGGGAAACCCAGAATATCCTGATAGGACAGTTCGTAACGAACCTTCTACAACGGTTGCCTTTGGTCAGCAGGACTGACAGGAGACCACCATAAACATGTCATTTGTTGATCCTTTTTCATAGCTTGCATTGAAATGGCCCGAGTTTGTGTCAACATAAATATATTGTAACCGTATGTAACAATAAATTCTGCAGATACAGCCTTAATTAATGCTGTTGAATATTCTTCCAAACTCAAACACTTTTATTTGTTTGTGGTGCAAGAAACGATTACATAGGCTCAATTGTAAGGAAAGTGTCCTTTTCCACCTTAGTCAGCCGAGAAAATTATGTTCTAAACCAAGAAGGTTCTGCCAGAAGAAGACAAAACTCAACACACAGAGTATGTCCGAAACTAATTTGTAGTTCACATTGGGATAACAATAGTTTATTTATTAGTATATGCATGCATACTACAGCATACCAAAATTTTTAATGAAAAAAAATGGGGGTTCAGAGCAAATCTGGAATATTTAATATTTTTCAATGTCATTTCCATGTCCACAAGTGTCCTTCATACGCATGTAAACAAGTACAATTTGTATGTAAACTATGACTCCCTGAAACCTGCTATTACTGGTTTCTGTTGGTCATATTATGCATATATGCATGTTTTAGAAATATGATTAACATGATTAATCGGTCAGACAACTCCTTAAGTGAAAGAATTGTGGTAATAAATGTTACCACCATGTAAAATGTCGTCTTTCGTCCACAATATGTAACTTAAAAGTAACTTTCAATGACATCTGCTTACCCGAATAAAGGATAAACTCTCTCTCTCTCTCTCTCTCTCTCTCTCTCTCTCTCTCTCTCTCTCTCTCTCTCTCTCTCAATACAAATCATTTTTAAAATTTTATCTTGTAGACAGTTTATATCCGCCATGTATATTTGTATATGCGTCTTTATTAGTCAGAGAATCATAATGATAGGTGAGTCTTAGAACAGAAGCGAAATCCATAATGCCAAGAGTGGATTGATCAAGGAATGTGCAGGGTCACCTCAACAATATCTGGGTTACTTATATATAAATAAATCGTGTAATGTGCATGTTCTGACCAGAATATAGATTCTTATAGGCCTTTAGGGAACTGATACACTTTCGGGGAGGGTAACTCCTGTCAAAAAAAGCTGTTGTCCCTTCTGAAAAGGGGCTACTCTATAAGGAAAGTATTTGCTTCCCTGGGGAAAAATTCATTCGCTATAGAGAAAACCCCTTCTCAGAAAGGACAGGCTTTGCAAAAATAGCAAACAGGAAGTCACAAAAGCTACCTCCCTTGAATAAAATGGTGGTAAATCTACCGAGTGTATCTAGTCCTCTCAAGACCTAATTTGTTATTAAAAAGATTCTGTACTCCAACCAGGGATATTCTATATCATAATGAAATAATCCTACTCCAATGGTAAACAAGATGGGTTTTCGACCAAATGCATTGACATTCATTTTCTTATTTCTCTATGACATGGCATTTTGTGAATACTCATTTGAATCGCATCGCCAAAGAGATTCGGATGAGTAACCACATCATTTGGCTACCTTTCGTTTCGTAGAAAAATAAATTGTAAATAATATTTACCGGGATTCCCATCCTATTTGGAGCTTCATGCTCTTATCATAAGTACCGGATTCAAAGTTTTGCTGTTTGAACCCTAGCATTTGTGACAAACGATAGGTGGCAGCATTGTCTTTCTGGGAATCCATAACTAATACAGTAAGTCACATGTATCTACACAACAAGTAATTCAACAAAATTAAGAAAACAAACCCAAACTGCAAGTAAAACGAACAAAACACAAACAACAAATCACACAAAATGGCGTCATCCAAGATGACTACCAGTCTTACCTGATCTGAGCCGAGGTCTGTGGGGTCATTTAAATTTTCGGGGCTTTTTGATGTCGTACTTCCGGCCCCTTCTCTTTCATCTATCACTAAGTCTATAGGCATTTTTCCTTTTAAACAACTAATATACCGATGGCAGAAATTGTCACATAACTCGTGAACCTGAAATAAAGAAAAGCAAGAAAAATATATTGACTGTTTGTTAGCTCATGTCATTGCATACAAATAATAATAATAATAATAATAGTAATAGTAATACTTTAAAGCTCCAGATAAGGCACTTTCTTCCTCAAAAAAAAGTATTGACAGTTTTCTTATTTCTCCACAAAATCATATGTTGTGGGTATTCATGAGAAGCGCCTCGCCGAGGCGCTTCTCATGAGTACGCACAACATGCTTTTTTTGTGGAGAAATAAGAATATTATGTGGATACCCCGCCTGATCTGGAACTATAATAATACTACTACTACTACTAATAATAATAATAATTGAATTACAGGCTTGTACTTTTTTTCTTCTGAGAACCTATCATACAAGAAATTCTCTCGTTTTTCATTTTTGGGGGTTAAAAACTGGTTAAATTATATCCATGGTAATCTTGGCTTTCACAGGTGTGTGCTGGTCAAAATATGCAAATACTTCCTGTAAATGTTAACTTTATTGTTAACTAGAGTGATTTTCGCAGTATTTCATTATGTCGCTGATATATATTTTTTTTTACCCAGCATGCTAATTCTAAAAATTCGCGGCTAGTAATATCTATAGTTTCATGTCTACAGTTAAAGATATTAAGTGATTATCGTTTAAGCTCGGTAAATTGCCCCTTCTAATGGCAACAAATCTTCTGATAAAATCTTTTATTTGTCCAAATGTAGCAGGACAAACAAAACTATTTTAAGTGAGTAAATTTAGTTGGTTTATTTCTTATCTGCCGGGATTTGCGTTCATCCAAAAGGTCGTATCTTGTCCTAGATACCTTAATAGTTTTGTTTGGGGCATCGAAAAATTGATAACATTCACCGGTCTGTCTGTAGGTGTCTAAAAGCGCTACCCGGCATTTATACCTCAAGGTTAAGAGAAATGTTAGAAAATAAAGGTAAACTTTGTGGAATAGATAACCGAAAAGTGTTGCGTGTGTTGGAAGTTTAACACCCCGCATGGAATGTGTATTTTAATCGCATTAATTAAGCGGACGAGAAGCGTTAGCTAAAGAAGTGAGAGAGATAGGAAAATGGCAGCACGCACCTTTTCTAATTCCAATAAATGAAACCGTAGAACTTGTATAGCTTGTATCATCTGAAAGGTAGACACAGAAAACAGAAATATTAGGTTAGAGAGACGTTCCATAGCTAGTCTGTATATATATATATATATATATATATATATATATATATATATATATATATATATATATATATATATATATATATATATATATATATATATTCATATTCCATCATTCACATCTATAAACATTAAGAGAAAACAAAGATAAGCCGTAAATAACAATGACAAATCACATTTTTCAGAAAGTCGCTTAGTTCCGAAAACGCACTTTTTGAATTATTGATTCCACTGCAAAATATTTGAATATGAAACTCATTTAATTAGTTTGTTAAAATATAAAAATTAAATCTTATTGTCAAAGATCAATAGATGAGTCGATGAAGGAGTAGAAAGGGCGTTTTGGTGTTTTGTTAATTTGGTGTATTTCATATCACCAAACTGGCCAGCTTAGTGTTAAATATAAATGTGAAAATTTTGGTTCAAATTTTGTAATTCCACAGCACATATGTTGTGGATCCCAGCAGGTACAAAAAACAATGACGTTTTAACTTTGATTCAACATTTATGACGTTGAATCAACTGTTCAACCACGGTGTTAAACGCTGTTTGTTGTAGACACACATCAGAAGCATTACAGATATGGTTCTCAATGTTATAGCTCGGGAGTACATAAACGTTTGTGTATAAAAAGTAAAAAAAAAAAAAAAAAAAAAAATGATCAGGCTCCTTCTTTTGTCTGGAAATTAACTGTAAGTGAGCCTACAGTATCACCAAACATAATTAGCACATTTGTTTTGGCAGTTCCAATCTGGGGTCTATTCCCCTACCAGTTTCCTGTAAGTTTACACCTACATTCTAATGTTCCCAAAATCCATTAAGAGAAGTACCCATATGGCCAGTTTATTAGTGTTTTCTGTATGAACATGTGGTTTTACCAAATCATTCACTTTTACAACTATTCTAACCTTGTAAACCGCGTTTATAGCCTAAATACCTTGGTTTGATAACTTTGGAAGCGAAAATACGGAGTTTTATTATCTTGGGTTGGATATAAGGAAATTCTAGTACCCGTAATTTTCTACGCTAGGTGAAAGAGGGTTAGACAGTCTGGGCGTATATTTCATCAAACAAAACAGACCTGTTTACACTGACTCATACAAGATTTTTTTTTCCCGGCATACAGTCCAGAAGTTGACCCACTTTAATTACATAATAATCATACTCAGGTCGAAAGTGCTGTTCTGCTGAAATGCGCTTGAAGTGAATAGACTTCCAAGACGTATTATGCAGTGCAATCAGGTCTAAGCGGTTCGCGCTATATGCTACATTCAGAACCCCAAGCATTATTTTCATCAAACTACCCCGTTCATGGTTTGATGTAGAACATAAATACACAGGTTTTGAACAGATGACCAGACTGCAGGGACGCGGAGGACGATCTTGGCATGTCTCAATGCGCAGACACAAATGCGATTCTATACCGTTGAAATATGGTACAAAAATAGGTATTGATATGCTATGCAGGAAGTCTAGGGTCCCCAAGATATTACTAACCTATTATCCTCACCCCAAATAGGAGACGATCCAAAAGCAAAATGTACAATATTTATGACAAGCAACAAAGTTAAACGGTATTTATGCCATATGCCAACAGCGAAAGCCTAGATCAGCCTGCGCATCCATGCAGTGTGATCAGGGCTCTCTGTAAGTCAATATATTCTACAGTATTCATTGATTCTGTTAGCGGGCAACAAAGACCTTGATAAAACTGCACAAATGCGCAGGCTGATCTGGGCCTTCGTTGCCCGCATATGGTTGGTATATGGGCCCTTTTGTTGTTCATATTTACATATATTACGAAAATACGCCTATTCAAATATAAAGAAATTGCCAGATAAATACTGATATTTTTCATATTTCTGCTCAAAACATAGATTGTGGGTACTCGTAAGAACCGCCTCGGCGAGGCGGTTATAACGGGTACCCACAATCTATGTTTTTGAGAAAAATTAAGAAAAATAATGTATACCCCTGTAAACCCCAGTTTTACTATATAAACGGGGGTTTACGGGGGTCAAAATTATATAGGCGTGTTTTCGTGATGAAACATTGAAAAAAAAAAAAAAACAAAAAAAAAAAAACCATAAAATTAACTAAACACCTACCAAACTATCCAGTTCATGATTTGATGAAAATAAAGGCTTATCCGACCGTGCCTGGTGAATAGAAAAGAAAAATAAAACAAATAGCATTAAAACAATGATACTGCACTATAGTGAAAATGGTTTCGCAGTTTCGCGACATAAAAGGACAATATTCACGAGAGAAAGACATTAAGCGAACCAACTTAACAATGGGAAAAGAATTACAGGGTTATATGCAAATGGTAATAAGCCTGGGAAATGTCTTTCTGCGTTGTTAATTCGCTTCTTGCTTTAGCGATATCCCGGAACTTTTCAACACATTATTTCAAGTTTTATTTAACATGATGATTTCTAGTACTGGATGGACAATGCTATCAATTTGGTTTTATTGCCTCTCTCATTAGGATACTCCAGATTACTTTCATTATTGCTAGGAACCCTGGTGTTGCCTTAAAACGCGGGAGATAATGTTAATAATTACGTAAATATGGATCGTAAAACCCCATATTTCACTTCCCTGCCTTATGGTCACCGAAATCGGCCATGTTTGCCATCGATGACCCGATGGTAATGTGGTTTTAATTTGGACACAAACAGACCAAGACTGAGGAGATTTATCGACGAAATAAATACCACAAATCCCAAAACAAATCCCAATTCTAAGATCAAATCATCGGCGTAAAGATATGGTTTAGGCCAGAGAGCTATAAATAATATGATTTTCATAATTGTATAAATATCGAGCGCTTATCCCATTTAATTTTTATGTATATTAGTATAACTGGAGGTCACTTGGTCACGCGTCTTAGGAGCTTAGCGAAGTGAATACAAGCTATTGAAAAACAACGGAACAAATAATAAGTCAAGTATTAGCTTTAATCATTTTATAGTCTTAAAACATGATGACTTTAATACGCTTATATTTTGGTAATATTATGAAGTCTGAATACCGTTCTTTTGCACTTTCTACACTACAGACATTTCAATGGACCTGTCATAAAGTACTATCAAATGTGTATTTTCTTGACATTTGCATTTTCAACACATTAATGCCTAGCGTTCAAAAAATGGGACCTATGCAAACATCTGGAGCGGCGTTTGATCTGGGTCTACAAATTTTGAATTAAACGTAAGAATTGTTTTTGGTTGATAAATAACAAAAGAATAAACTAAACCAGATTCCCCTCAAACTGAAAATGGACTTGTGCAGAGGAAGACTCCACTGCGCATAACTAGGTAATCTCTTTATCAAATTTACAAGTTTATACAAAATCGGAAAAAATAAATAAACTGACAAGCTCACAGACATAGTATTGGGGAATCCAACATTATTATTATACTAATAAATATAAAATCCAAGTGTAAACAACAGAATAGTTCATGTAAAAATAAATATAAAACAACTTACTAAAACTTGTTTACTAAATACAGCTATATCTTCGTTGAAAGACTCTGATGAACATACGTCCCCACCGGCAACTCCTGGCTCCCGAGGGGTACATGTAGCTAGCTCACATTTTTCAAATATAAGAGCTAACAATGGGAATAACGGGTGCCTAAAAGAAAAGAAACTTGGATTACTGTTTTCGCATTTAATAGTGCCTAAAATATGCATCCGATTATTTTTAATGCACCATTTACATTAATTTAATAGATTATTTAAAAGTGCGAGCGCTAATATATAATCTATTAAAATATCAGAAAGGATAATTAACTAGTAAATGACAGCTTTGAAAACTATTTCAAATGGATGCGTTTTCGGTTTTCTTTCACTTTCAATGTTTACACAAATATATATTTTTGTCACGAGCTAATGGGGTAGGATTTATTTACTGTAAATTTACACAGCTATTTTGCGCTTCATTTTCCCCGAGCGGTAGTCAAATGTATGATTATACTTTTATATGTGTAGACATTAAATCCATAATCAGTGACCCTGGGCCATTAAGAAATACCGAACTTAATGTTAAGTTTATAGCCAAAATTATACGTACATAAAACTTTATGAATCAGGAACAGTTTTCATTTATTTGTGTCCGATTTTTCGTGAGTTATAAAGACGATAAATTGGTGTTTTGGCACAGCAATTATTAATAAAACGGACTATAACCTGGTTACAGAAGTTCTATTGAGGTTATAAAAAAAAAGTTGCTGTAACTCTTCCACAGATTGTTATGTGGAAAATGCGAATTACTTATTGCTGATCACTTTCAAATGAAAATATCGGAAAATAATAAAAAAATAAAAATGAACATTTAAAATGGTAACATCTTCCGTGTAAGTTTAGATTAATTTCGAAAATATGTCTGCATTTTTTATCAAAGTTAGGGAGAAAGCCGTGGACTTTCTAAAAGTAATTTATCCTCGCTTCCTGGAAAAGGCGACGCAACTTTAAAGCTGAGGTACGAATCCCAATTCCAAGTTGGTGGAGCTGCCGTTCTAAGCCGTAATCCTAGTTGCAATTCCTTAATTTTGTATTTTCCATTCAAAATAAGGCCACTTTTAATCCATTCTCTATTTTTCTTCAATTTTCACGTTCCGTTGTTGTGTTAATATCCATACTGAAACACACTTTGCCGTACATAGATCAAGATAAGTGAGTATTAGGGAGACATTGATGTATTTTTGCAACAAGATATATCTTGTGGGTGGGTGTTCACTGGAATCGCCTCAGTTTGCAACAATGTATATCTTGTGGGTGCTCATTTGAATCGCCTCATTCAATGAGCACCCACAAGATATGGCATGTTGGAAAAATAGCAGCAACGTCTCCCTAATAGTCCCTTTATCCACACCTATGCCACTTACCCATAAACAGAGTCCTTATCCCGTTTGAGTTGACTGTCTTGTGTAGTTGAATTAGCCATTCCTGACATTGAGCTAGAGGTGGAATATGGGGGGTACTGATGTAGCGAGGGTCCATGGTTTGTGTGTGTGGGTAACGTGTGCCCACTTGGTATTGAAGTCCGGTGGGGATCGTACATACTTTCCATCCCGGCTAGCGCATTCCCATAGTGCGCCGGGATCTCATTTTCAAACTGAAAAGATAAACATAAAATCCCATGAGAAGATGCACTGCGTAGAATATCCATAAACACACATTTTCATCCCGATAGCAAATACTTAAAAACGCACTGAATTTCACTTAAACACAGACACACAATCGCGTTATAGTGATGTTAACCCAATTATGAGAATTATATGGAAGATATTAATCTTACCCTTTGTGCCATGGAACTGGTAATTCAGTCCAAGGCAAAGGCTTTAGTAAATCCAGGGAAAATCCGGCGAATTTCCAAACTTTCTGATCCTCTTTCTTCACTATCGTAATATCCGGACAGCATAAACAAATCTCAAATCCTGTCAAAGAAATACAAAACTGTCAAACTTGGTAAACGTTTGTATACTGCCGTCAACACAATACGAGTTTAGCGAATATGTTGTCTGTGCTATCGGCCTAGAACAGTAAAGCTGTCAATCAAACGCGCCGTTGTATGGTTAGAGCGAACGAATGAGCTGTCAGATTGATATCGACTAGAGGCGGGCGGGTAACGAGACAGCCGAGCAAAAAATAAATTATACCGCGTAGCAAATAGTGAAGTGTAGTGAGCAGTTAAAATAGACACTGGATAAATTTTAAACCACTTTATGGACCACACTTTGGGGGGAATCGAAACCTAGAAAAAACTTATCTCCGTTATGATAAATATGATTTTATATACCTAGGTTATTTCTACCAGTCTACGTCATGGGTGTCAATTTCGATAAGGAAGTTTAAAAACCCGCTAAAAACCTACTGGAATCCGCGAGAAACATTTATTACTGTCAGGAAAGCGATTAATATCAACTTAACGAGTTTCTTTCAAAAATAAGTTCTAGATCAAATACAAGATTTTTCTCAAAATTTGTGAGAACTGCTAGCCAGATGGAAAACGGCTTGCAACGCATAAAAGTCTAAGATATCCGCTGAAATTTGATATCCGCCCTAAACTAAACATTTTATATGTAACTATGCTTATTTTATGACTAAATGAAATAATTCAAGACATATGGTAAATATTGAATTAAAGATATAGACCTCGAACTCACACACTGCGGAAATGACCTATATGAAGCCAAAAATTAAGATTATGAATGAAACCTTCAAATGCTGTAAGTTATCGGTTTATACAATACATATCCATCAAGAAGATAAAAACATTGAAGGATAAATACGCCTTACTACGTTAGGGTGATATATGTTATCTTACGGCCATGTGTATCGAACTCACGCAGTGTCTGCTAGCGATTCACGATCGTAGGTTGTGTCTACGCATGTAGTCTCCTCCTTAAGTCCCGCCTCCATAATCATTCCGCCCCTTGACCTATTGCGGCTGTAAACATTCGCAGAGAGAGTCACGCCTACTTTTAGTCGGAAATAAGCCTGTTCAACAGTTTTTCCTTGACTTTTATGCGAAATTCGTTTTATAAATTTGACTTTCTTGCTTTTAAAATATTGCAGAAGAAAATCTTTTCGTGATTTTACAATTAAATCGCTAAAGGAGGTTATATAAATGGAAATAAAATTTTGTTTCTGAAAATTGTTTTCGTTTCTTGTATATTTGAACATCGACGGATAGGGGAAAATGTATATCGGAATTATTTTTAATGTGAAAATATTTATCTGTAAGTTCGATCTTTATTAAATGGAACTTCCGTGAGCAAAGTCTGTATAGATTTCCTCTTCGTGAGATATAGACACATACTTTTCTTTACGATAAAGACATTAACTCTTATGTTTTCATTATTATCAAGGTTAAATTGATTCATACTTTATTTTTTCTTCAGAACCCTCCTTCATATAAAGTGCATATTGTCTTTTTAGTTTAGTAATGAACACAGAATATGTAAATGTTCGTAGATGTTTAGACTGGGGAATCCCGTAAAAATAAAACGAAAAAAAAAAAAAAAAAAAAAAAAACAACAACAACAACAAAAAAACAAGTAACTTGCACTTCTATTTTTTAATCAGTTCCACCCACTTAACATTTTGTGGCTTCAATCGTTTCATTGTACAGAAACACATTTGTATAGTTGGCGCAATATCAGAAATATTCCGACACATGGGACGTACCAATTTTCGTTTATTGTTTCAATTATTTGAGTTGTATTCTTAGCACTATGCAAAAATATTTATACATTTTTGAAAAGCTACCAGTATTTAAATACAAGTCTATGATTTGGCTGCGCATTTTTTCTCTCTCCTTTCTACTATTATGTATTTTACTTAGTGTGGTTGACGATATGTACCTTTTTAATATACTTTTAATCGAGGGTTGAGCGCAAGACTGGCCTAAGTCAGATGGTTGTTTTTCCCCAAACCTAATCTCCTCGCTATGAAGGCGTTATGAAGATTACAACATTTCTTTCTGTAAACAATGAAAATTTAGGTGCCATTGCTCGTATGAGCAATGGCACCTAAATTTGCATTGTTTACAAAGGGGTCCAAGTTGCCCCTAAACAAGGGTTTCAAAAATATGTTTGAGTTACCATAGTCTTGCGCTCAACCCTCGTAATGTACTCAACGGTTTCAGAATATAAAAAATTAGCACTCACGAGATTAAATTTTAACGCAAAATGTGAGTAACGGACTTTTTAATTTTCCTCCCAAAATACGACATAACACAATTTAAATGTCAAGCGGCATTTTCTAGGATATTGAGAAAAAAAACGTCATTTGCAGATATTTAAATTCAGCACGCTAAAGGTTAGATGAACGCTTTGCATGCTAGGTAAAAATTCAGCAGAGAAATATGTTGCTTATTTCTCCAGACAACAGTTTGACATTTCATGCAAATTGTCGCTTAAAGAGACAGTTTGTTTGAAATGCAAAACCCTGTTTTCTAGGAAAATAAAAAATAAATATCAGTTTCCATCTGCTGAATTCGCTCAAAGAGTGCTAAAGGTAAAAATTAAAGGTTTAACATTCTAATTTTTCGCCATGTCTGCTGTTAGATATCTAAATTAAAGAAACGACCCTGATTAGCCTAAAGTAATGTTTTTTTTTGACAGTTTTGTACTTGGGAATCACTTTCAGTAATAATGTGCCGTCAGTACAGGTCAATACGTTACTAGACGTCTATACGTCAACTTACTGTACCAACGTGTTTGGACGTACATGTAAATGCAGACCACATTTGCGTGAAGGATTTTCGTTTACAAGTGTACAATGTCAATTAACCTTTACCATTCTCTGGCCTAATTCAGCAGACAACTAATTGACAACAGTTTTCTTATTTTTCCCACAAAACAGGCTTTTACATTAGGAGACAATTTGCATGAAATATTAAAGCCGATTTTCTGATAAAAAATTAAAAAATAAAAAAAATAAGAAAAAAAAAGTTTTATATGTCGTATGCTGAAATTTTTTACACAGCATGCTAAGCGTTAATTGGTGATTTACCTATTTAATGACAAAACACACCTACATGTACAGGTGCAGATATGTAAAAATGACATCATAAACGCGGCATTTCACGGTAACGTCCCTACCTGCTACGCCGTGTGTGTGTGTGTGTGTGTGTGTGTGTGTGTGTGTGTGTGTGTGTGTGGAGAGAGAATATAATGAATAAAAAATGCTGTCTTGTAATGCTGTCTTGTACTCTTAAACACAGGCACCTGACGAATGGACAGAGTGAAACTGTTTATGTGTTTGGGGCTATCAAGTAAGCCCTTACAGAGATTTATGCCCAAATCTTCAATTTTAAACATATTTATATAATGGCCTCGTCCACTAATGACTGTATTTCGGAATGTAGTCACTGGTGGAAGGGGCCATTTTATATATTTTGTTTAAATTGAAAATTTGTGCATAAAACTCTGTAAGGGTCTACTTGATAGCCTCAAAGAAATAAACAGTCAGTGAAAAACTCTGTCCATGCATCAGGTTCCTATGCTCTTATACAAATAAAAAGAACACACACACACACACACACACACACACACACACACACACACACACACACACACACACATTGATAAACGTTAGCTTTAACAGAAGTGAAAAAGAACACAGACGTAGAAAAACAACAATGTCAGGTCCCACGACCTTGCATCTTAAAAATAACTTTGATCTTATTAATTTTAACTTCTATAAAATTGCTTGAGCTATAATACTGAACTGTTGTGTTTGAAATGATCAATTGCGTAAATTGTGTTATCAAATTTGTGAGTGGTTGGCCACTTGTTTTGAAATGACTGCATTGTTAAACTACAGCGAACTTCAAATTCAAAAGGAAACTGTTTATTATTATTATTATTATTATTATTATTATTATTATTATTATTATTGGTATGGGGTTTTCAGTAGATCACACATGTATACCTACGTATTTTTCCTTGTCAGTGTATTGTCTTTATCATTATTATGTTTTTCTTTCATTTTCTTCTTTTCACTCATGTCATGCATGACCAGAGTTTGTCTTAATAAAGAATATTGTATTGTACAAATACAGTAACTTCATTTTTTTTCAAATATTTTATGTATGTGCTCCGAACATATTCTTAATCAGTACGCACACCACCTATTCAAATACGGCATTTTGCACGCCGTCTTTATATGAACCGCTCTTGTGTCCAGAAAGCCCACACACGAGAGTTTGCATTTGCAAGAAAATAAAACTATTTTATCTCCCTTGAATCAATGTTCTCTATATAAAATAAAACGCGAAGAACAGCACTGCGAAGAACTTTGAAATAGCATTTACTACTCCCAACCATGTACCCAACCGTTTTAGTGAAAAGAAAGCATACAAGCTTCGCGAGGCGATTCTGACGAATACCCAAAACATGATTTATTATAAAAAATACCGTATTTATCCTAAATATTCAAATTTCAAATTCGGTCCAACTTCTAGAAATGATTAATTCCATTTACTCCTTGTGTATATGTTTAAAACTTTCTGAATGAGCGGCAAAAAAAAAAAAGAACTTTCTAAATGAGTGGCAAAAAGTGTAGACCCTGATCAGACGCCGCGTTCTGCGGCGTCTGATCAGGGTCTACACTGTTTGCTCCGGTCTGCCTGTCCGAAAAATTATGATATACACGGTAGTTCATTTCTCCGGAGATGCTGTACGAAAAAAATATCATTCACTATTCGCCACACATTCAATATCAATGTTAACGTTTCATATAAATATGCTCGATTACTATTTTGTTTATACATCGTATAATCCGAATTGTTTTAGTATTATTAATCATGGCAGGGTATAATGAATACAAAGGCGAAGGTATATGGCTTTAATTAGATCACAAGCATCAATTTAGGGATCTATGATGAAGCGGCCCCTCCGTTAACCCGAGGAACTATAGATAAGGCCAGACGTGCTGATAATCTCCGTCAGATAAGGAGATCTCCCCCAAGATAGCGTGATGACAGAAGAGATCCGAATGATAATTCTTTTTCTGAGACTAAGGAAGTGCTCACCATGCAGAACTTGGCACACTTTTTTAATTTGCCAATACGAAGGATTTTGAGTCTCGGCATTGCAAACCCTACGGAATTCGAAATGTGAAGATCCGATCAGACTGCGCACCCGCGCAGTCTGATCAGGACCATCGCATTCCTGTCAAATAAAAGCTGATGACCCAGATCAAACTGATCCAGAAGGGTGTCTGAATTGTTTGCCGTACAACCAGCCCCTTAAGGCCCACCGCAAATCAGTCAAATAAAAAAAGTTCAAGTTTTCAGAGAAGGGCGGTAATTTGTTTTTAGGAGAAGTGCGGTAACCAGGTGTTTAGGGTAATTCCATAGCGTATTGCACTATTCAGAAAGACAAGCCTAAGCAAACAGTGTAGACCACTAAACTACTCCTAAACTGCCACCAAACTGCTCCTAAAGCAGTTTGATCAAGGTAAGTCATTTACCATTCCATCACGTCATATCATTCCAGGCATATCGCTAATATATTCGGATAGACAGGCATGGGCAAACAGTGTAGACCCAGATCAGACGCCACAGAACGCGGCGTCTGATCAAGGCCTACACTGTTTGCCACTCGTCCGGCAATTTGTAGACAAACCTGTAGGCAGTAAAACAGAATTACCGTAATCAACCTAATTACCGCACTTGCTCCCATTAGCGCACAGCCAAGCAATTTAGAAGTCTGAATTGACAAGTCGAGGCAATTCAAACGAGTACCCACAACATATGCTTTCGTAAAGAAAATCTGAAAAAAAAAAAAAAAAAAATCGCACAGGCAACATTAAATACGCTCCTTATGAAGTCCTCTGCTGATCTTTCTTTAAAGTGTGCCCTTATTAGGTGGATATTTTTACTACACGTTTGTCCAGTAATTTTGAAAAACCTAAGCGCACAGTGCGGTAATTAGATCGAATACGGTATTCTAGATTTAGGACAAGTAAAGTAAGGTGTTAAAAGCGTCCAAATACTTAGGGTTAATACGGTACTTGTAGTAAAAGACTTGCTCAAATTACAGGGTAATTACGGTAAGAAGTTAAAGTCTCAAATTACAGGATTAGTATGGTAAGAAATTTAGAAGGTGTCCGAATATTAAATGTAAATACGGAAGTTACATTCCATGGTTCGAACACAAAATGATCAGTTCCGAGAAAATAATTTTAGCAAGCTTCCGTAAGCAGGCCAAAACTAAGTCAATAAAATTCTAAAATAAGGCACGACAGTGACAAAAAGCCCCTATCTTTGAATGAAATCACGTGGAAGATCACTTTTCTAGATCAATGACTAGGTCAAGACGGCGCAGAAAATTAAATTAGTTTTCTTGATAAATTAGTTTTTAAACGCAGTCGGAACTGGTATACCCTATGTCGTGTTTATCTTCGAAATGCATAAGAAAAAGGAGAAAATTAAAGACAAAAATAAGGGATATTACAGGATATTAGTGTGCATGTACAAATTCTATTTTATAATACCAACCATGTAAAACATTTAAGTTTAATTTTACTCTGAAGCTTCATTTCTTTTCCACGTTTTGGAAAAACAACAACAACAACAACAACAACAAAAAAAAAAAAAAAAAAAAAAAACGTTTTGTTTACGCATGTTTACAGCATCTGGCCAAAATTCATGGAACTGTCAAGGAGAAAAAGTAATACTAGTATAACGTAAGAAACTCATTATTTTTCATATTTATTACCAGAATCGAGACAAACACGCTTGGGCAAACAGCAAACATTGAAGACCCAGACCAGAAGACGCAGTACGCGGCTTCTGATCAGGATCGACAGTATTTGTTACTAAGCTAACAAAACTGGGTTTGTTGAAATTTTATGGTAAGTATGGTAAAGAATTAAGGTGTACCAATATTAAGGGTAAAGTAAGATATTTCACATGAGTTCTTACACAATAAGCAAAAAGAAACATACAAAACAAAAATAGAAAGCTACTTATTCATACAATATTAACTCATTAAAGACCGAATAAACTCTCTTATTACACTAAATATTGGAAGAGTTCATTTTCGATGTTAGATATGTTGGGCTGTATGATGTAGATATTCCTAAAGAAAAATGGTTGAACTATTTGCAAACAGTGGAGACCCTGATCAGACGCCGCAGAACTGCGGCTGATGTTCTGAAACTTTGAATACCGGTAGCTATAATTTATAAAGTATTACCGTTATTACTTTGCTTTACATATTCACATGAAATGTAAAATCTTTTTTCTCTGAAAAATAACAGAAAAAATTTTAGAATATCTCTGCTACAAAGTTGCTTAGCGCTTTATGGGTTAAGTTTAAGTTAAAAATTTAATGTTTTACGAACGCGTTTTGAAAAAAAAAAGAATGCTTGAAATTATGCAATTTTACAACTAAACGTTTCAGACACCTTTACAGAACAAGATCCTTACCGCATATGCTAAGAACTGAGGCTCAGATCAGCCTGCGCAAGCGTGATGTCCGATCTGAGCAGTCGCTGTCCGTCCATTACGAAAACACACCTATTCAAATATATATAAAATTTCACCACTAAAGACTGAAAGTTTTCAGATAAAAATTGATATTTTTCATATTTCTGCTCAAAACATAGATTGTGGGTACTCGTTAGAACCGCCTCAGCGAGGCGGTTCTAACGAGCACACACAATCTACGCTTTTGAGCAGAAATAAGAAAAATAATGTATACCTTTGTAAACCCCTGTTTTACTATATAAAAGTGGGGTTTATCGGGGTCAAAATTATACAAGCATGTTTTCATGATGGATATTTCAATAATTCTGTAAGCGGGTAGCAAAAGCTCTCAACTAACTGTACGGAGGCCCAGGCACATCTGGGCGTTTAGTGTGCACATTTGCGATGTGGTACCGTTTCTTATGAAAGGAATTTAAGAGCATGCATGCCCCTTCAATCATGAGTTTAACCTAACGTAGGCTGGTAAAATGGATAATGAGTAAAACTAAAAGAAAATAAACGAATTCGATTTTCAAAGCAATTTTTAAGAAAACAAAAATCCTTTTAGATTGTTAGTTTTCGAAATAAAACACATTACCATTTATCGAATCTTTGCCGTAAAACTTTATGAATAATAATAATAATAATAATAATAATAATAATAATAATAATAATAATAATATCAATAGTGGTAATAATAATTATAATAATAAACAAGAAAGAGAAACACCTGCACTGTACGAAAACAATACTTATAATCTTCATTTAATTTGGATAAAAAAAAAAAACAAAAACAAAAAAACTTATCACCAGGAAAACTGATTTTTAACGTGTATCAGGGGCCATTCGTATGTCAGAATCGACTCCTAAATGCCGTGTTCATACTGAAGCGGTATATAGTGGTAGGGATTTCGTTTGAATCGGATGAAAGAGATCCAAGATATGTCATAGCAACCAATTGTCAACATACATCAGGGGCCGTAATTCTGAAAATAATTGTCGAAATTCACACATTTGCAATATCATACGAGATTTTGCCGTTATACCAGTGCAGAGAGAATTTCAATGAAACAGAACGGGTACTAAAAACTTACCTACGTACGTTTACACGGATGGACGGATGGACTACCCCGTTACTATCCGGTGGCAGGTATAAAAATAAAAAAAAAAAATAATAATAATAATAATACTGTTGCGTACATAGTCCATAGGATTTCAATTTCATGTGCTCGCACACTTGATGCGAAAGAGACCGTCGGACCGCCCGCATGTTCGCCAGGTTTTAGGTGAAAATATAAAATACAGGGGAGGATGAAAGTTAAACAGTAAAAATAAGCCTGCAGTTAATAAACACAAACTTATTTTCAAGCTTATAAAAATAACAGGCCCATGTTGTAACTTAACCATCATCACTGATTTTCTTTAGCAGACGACAAAATGACAATGCCTGTATTTTCTTATATTTTCCCAGAACATAGGCTTTGACATTTCATGGTCTGAAATGTTAAAGCCTATTTTCTCAAGAAGACCATTTGCATGAAATGTCAAAGCCTATTTTCTGGGAAATATAAGAAATATATTTCGAACTGTCGTCTGCTGAATTTTTCATCCAAGATGCAGAACGTTGAAAGGACAGACAGCCCTCTTATACCGACATTCGATACAACGTAAAATTTCATTATGATGACAATTTGACTGTCACGAAACCTTTAGTCACAAATTATGCAAGAATATTATATTTAATACTTTAAAGAAACGTATGTTTTGGATATTTGTTAGAATCGCATCAGGGATGCGATTCTAACAAATATCCAAAACACATGTTCTGTGACGAAATAATATCATTACGGAAACACGCCTATCAAAATATATTGAAAATTTTACCACCAAAAAATAAAAAATTCAGATAAAAAAATTCTGATATTTTTCATATTTCTGCTCAAAACATAGATTGTGGGTACTCGTTAGAACCGCCTCGATGATGCGGTTCTAATGAGTACCCACAATATATGTTTTTGAGCAGACATAAGAAAAATAATGTATACCCCTGTAAACCCCAGTTTTACTATATAAAAGTGGGGTTTAAGGGGGTCAAATGTATATAGGTATGTTTTCGTGATGTTAAAACGAGGCCTTCCTTACATATCATTTTGCTGATTAAGGATTCCTTACAACAACAAATTCATTTTAATGGCAACATCTTTGGGAACAAATGCTGACATTGTAACGAGGGCCCACTTTACAATATAGAATTTTAGTTTTTAGGTTAAATTTAATTCAAGTTGTATAGTTTAATTTTACTACCGTGATATAAGTATCACAGACTGACTCAATGTTGGGAATTTATTATTTATCAAAATATCAATCACATTAACTGTCCCTTGTATTATATTTTCATCTGGTCCAATAAATATTATTTGAACACACACACACGCTCGCAAAAAGAGGAAGAAAGAAAAAAAGAAAAGAAAAAGAACACTATATTAAATAATATTTCAAAATACCGTAAATCTGGTGGAGTCCCAATTTACTTAACATTTACCACTCTCTGGGCTAAATTAGTAGACGACGAATTGAAGAATTATTTTTTGTAATTTTTGTCCCAGAAATTAGGCTTTGACATTTCATGCAAATTGTCTCCCTGGGAGACATTTTGCATGAAATATCAAAGCCTATTTTCTGGGGTCGGAAGGGGGGGGGGTGTGGTGGGGCGGGGTGTATTAAGAAAATATTTGGAAATGTCGTCTGCTACATTTTTGCCCAGCATGCTAAGTGTTATAAAGTATGTTATATTTACAATATTAAATAAACGCAAAATAGTAAAAAGAAAGATAAAAAGAAGACATAAAATTTTCATGTGAGAAGTTCAGCGTAATAAATGTATGTATGGCTTGTCAGTTTTGGACATTAATATGTTATTTTAGCCGTGAAATAAATTCGTGTCATATACTTAACATGAAGTGTTTACATGTACATTTTTGCTTATAGTTTTTTTCTTTTTTATTTTGCATTTTGTTTTGTTAGTTTTGTTTGTATGCTTTTTGTTTGTTTGCTGTTGTTTTTTTTTTCACTCCTTAGGCTGGGGATTTTGCTAACCCTTAACATTCTCTGGAATTGTTTTTAACAGGCGGCATTTGGTAATTTTTAGTTTCCCCAGAAAAATAAAGTGTGACCTTTCATGCAAATTGTCGCCTAAGAAGGCATTTTGCAGGAAATGTCAAAACCATTTGTTTGAGCAAAAAAAAAAAAAAAAAAAAAAAAAAAAAAATAAAAATAAAAATAAAAACATATCAAAATTATTACCCGGCTGATGATATTAATGGGGAGCGTTAAGCTGTTGGGATCTTATTTTTTAATAATAACAACATCATCAACAATGTAGGCCCAGATCAGACGCAACAGCAGGCGGCGTCTGATCAGATTCTACACAGTTTGCCACAGACAGCAATTTTAGACGCATCAACAAGTAGTAAATAGACGTTCAAATTTTAGGACAGTTTTTGAGAGGAATTGAAGTGTAGGATAATATGGTAATAATAATAATAATAATAATAATAATAATAATAATAATAAATGTGTAATAACAACAACAACAGCAAAAGTGGGTCTATCCTATTTGTCTAAAATTTTTACCACTCAATGGGCAAATTTGGCAGACGACGAATAGAAGAATGCATATTTAACTTAAAATTAAATTTCAATAAAACATCTGATTTAAATTCTACTTTTTGAAGTTATTTTAAAGAAAATATATAATTATCTTCAATCATTTATTTGTTTTGGTGTAGCGATTCTCGTATCGCGCTTTTTTAACCATACTAAAATGTAGCAGTCCACATTCTCTTTTTTCACATTTATTTACAGAGAAAATACGGTTTGACAATTCATGCGAATCGTCTATTAGGCAGATGATTGACATGAAATGTCAAGCCTTATTTTTTCTGAAACAAAAATGTTTCAGAATGGCGTCAGCTTCAGTTGTTATTGGCGCTTTCACGGTAAGAATATTTGAAAAAAGATGTGTATTTTAATTAAATCGGTTCTAATCATCTTAAAACAATGCCAACTTGAAATATGAAATCTAAATATTTAACCTTTACCACTCTCTGGGCAAATTCAGCAGACGGCAAATTTATGATGTTTTTCTTATTGTTCCCAGAAAATAAGATTTGACATTTCATGCAAATTGTTTCCATTGGAGACAATTTGTATGAAATGTCAATTTCTGTCCACTCCCGTTTCCTTGGAAAAATAATAGAATCTCGTCTGCTGAAAAATTTACCCTGAGCAGAATGTTCTACTTTATTCAACATTTCCATGACATTGCGGGATAGTTTTTTTTAACAAATCTATAAATAGCAAATCAAATTATTTTTTATCCTACGCATTTTTGAACCGGTAGGAATTTTGTGTTTTTCTAGATGTTTTTCATCACGGCAACATCTTTAATTTTAAACAAATCAAATATACAGTCGACTCTCGTTATCTCGAACTCCAAGGGACGCTTTGAAACACTTCGAGATATCCGTACTTCGACATATCAGAGTTGCGGAACTGAGGAAAACAATTAATTGAACAACCACCTGTAACAGAATGAATATGTAATTTGACTCCTAAGTTAAAGATATATTGAAAATAATGTGGAAAAGAGGAGAAATTGCTCCTAAGGAGCAATTTCTCCTCTTTTCCACAATATTTTGTTGCCTGTTGGTAGATCTGTTAAACTAATGGCTAAACTATGTCCCTGGTGTGAATACAGGGACCAGATTTTCACTTCGAGATAAGCGGTTATTCGAGATAAGCGAGTTCGAGATAACGAGAGTCAACTGTATATATAATATGATGACTTGCATCTTTAATATCAAATTAACCTTCACGACTCCCTGGACAATTTTAGCAGATGATAAATTTCTCGGAAAAATAAGAAAAAAATAATATTTAAATATGGCGTCTGCTGAAATTTTTGCACAGCATGCAAAGCGTTAACTTGAGTGTCAAGTGAATTACGATCGTAATTTTTCACTAATGTAGAACGGATAATTTTCGCATAGTCGAATTTGCGCATTTTAATGTCAAAACACCTAAACACACACACACACACACACACATATATATATATATATATATATATATATATATATATATATATATATATATATATATATATATATATATATATATATATATATATATATATATATATATATTTTTTTTTTTTTTTTTTTTTCATTTACTAATGTTTATTGTCTCTACTATAGTATTAAAGAGAATGAAACACCATTCTTAGTCAATGTAGACATAAAATGACCCGGGATTTAATTTTTCGTGTGTTCACCAGGAACTTGGTTGCGCATTGTGGCTAAACTATGTACAGTCGAACCTCAATAGCTCGAACCCGGATGCCTCGTTTACCATGGCTGATTCGAACGTGTTTTTGAGTCCCTAAGAAATCTTTCCAATAGCTCCACGAAACAAAAATTCAGGGAAATTTTCATATTTTATCAGGAAATTATACGTTGTATTTACTCATTAGAATCGCCTCATCGAGGTGATTCTAATGAGTACATTCAACATACCATTATTGTATAGAATATTGTATATATGTCTGTTAGAGAAAACGTCGCAAAAAAAAAAAAAAAAAAAAAAAAAAGTCAAGCTTCCGTATATTTTTTGTTTTGTGTCCGCGAAGCTATACAGTAACTATCAAGCTTCACTTTTCAAGTATCCACATTTATCCACGCGAATAACGAGCCTCGCAAACACACATCATTGAAGCGAAGTTATATTCTGGGAAGAACCTGATCGAACTGTACACACGCATACGCTGATACTGGTATTAGGCTTTCCCAGTAAATAAATAGAGGATATTTATTCTTTTGCTGTGGATACCATAAATATTGTCATCTAGTGAAATGAAAACATCAGTATTTTCACGAGTGCGAAGCACGAGTGAAAATTTGAATGTTTTCATTACACGAGATGAAAATTTTTATGGTATTCACTGAAAAAGAGTAAATTTTCTTTTTATTTTATTGTTCACACTGTGTCAATGCGCGTTTCTGACGTCATAAATAACGTCACCAAACAAAACATGGCGTCGACGCTCAGTACTTAACATGTGAACCGCTAGAGAGACAAAAAAACAAAAAGTTTCGGCGAATCAAAACAATTTTGATACCAAAATGTTCCTTACATTCTAACTAAGAAAATGCATACCAACACTTGATAGTTTAGTTCAGAAACAAAGAAGTTAGAGGTAGTTATACCCTAGCTATTCAGACAAACGAGCTGTAGCAAACAATGCATAAACCAGAGGAATTGTTAAGGAGGCGTATAAGATGATAATTCTGAGGCGCTTTTAATGAGTACCCACAACATATGTTTTTATGGAGAACTGGAGAAAATTATCCCATAATTATCACCAACAATTCCTCTGTACGCAGATACGCGTTAACACGGTGTCTGATCAGGTTTTACATTATTTGCCACTCATCCAGCATTTTTTGACATATCGACATGTGGTAAAATGGAACTGTCCATATCGTGCTGACAACGTTTTCCCATTGTAATAGTCCAAAGGGGCATAACTCTGCCATTTTGTTTTACGAATTTCGCTCAAAAGTTAATCAGGTCATCTGGAAATTGATCCTAAACACTATGCAAAATATCAGGATCCTAGCTCAAGTGGTTCTCTAGATATCGTATTGACAAGGTTTTCCTATTGTAATAATAGCAGAGTTCGAAAAGGGGCATAACTCCGTCAATATTTTACGGAATTCGCTCAAAAGTTAATCAGATCGTCTACACACTAATCCTAAACAATTTTTGACAGTTACAGGGTTGTCTCTCTAGAAAATGTATCCATTCAGGATAACCCGTGTCATGCTAAATAAATTAAGATGCCACGCCCACTTCTAATTTTCAGCCAATCAGATTATTTGATCCAGGTTGCTGATACAAATTCACAAACTTAATGGCAAACAGTGCAGATACAGATCAGTTGGCTTCTTCAGAAGCCAACTGATCTGGATCTACACTGTTTGAAAATGCAGGGTATATCCAAGTTCAGCAGAAAAAGGGTTAAGTTGTCGTAATATTTGAGACAAATACAGTAAATGAACCGAAGTTCCTTTTTGTGAGACGTGGCGTATACCAGCACTTGCGAAGACACTCAACCGGGTCAGCAGAGCACCACAAAAAACATTTCCAACGGCGGAAAATAAATATTTTACAATTTTATGCTTCTTTTTTCGCATTTCAACTTCTTGATTTGCTTTTGCAACACATTTACAGAGAAGAAAAAAATCAATGGCATTCCTGGTAATGTCTAGAAGTATTAAAATGATCCAGCTCCGACGAATGTATAAATAATTTAATGATCGGCTATGAAATAGGAACCCATCCTGGGAAATAAACAATGTGCAAAAGAAATGAATTATTTTATTTATTCTTTCAATGTTGATTCACGCCGCCCAAGGGGGCAATTACGGAACCGACTTTACTATTCAGAGTCGATTAATCGCATCATGCGACACCCGACCCACACGAACTGTATTTTTGCGATTTTTACCTTTTATTACTTGCTCCGTATCACCATCTTTTTCAAAGAAAAAGTAAACGAAAAAATAAAAAAATCAAACAAAAAACCTTCAATCTTTGAGTCTTGATTTTTCGGATACCTACACATTATTATCTACCGTGTTTGAGTAAGTACAGGCGCGGTGCTAAACGAAACATTATATAATTAAAACGAAGATTTACAAAATAAAAGGCTCAATTGTAGTATTAGATAGAAGCTCACTGTTGTGACAGGAACGGTAATGTTTCAGGCCAGCTATATAAAAATGAGCAATAGCATGCGAAAACAGGTCTTCGGGACTTATCAGAGGACTTGTTAAGGAGGAGTATCAGGTGATAATTCTGGGATATTTTTTCTTATTTCTCCATAAAAACATATGTTGTGGGTACTCATTAGAAGCGCCTCGGCGAGGCGCTTCTAATGAGTACCCACAACATATGTTTTTATGGAGAACTGGAGAAAATTATCCCAGAATTATCATCAAATACTCCTCCTTATCAAGTCTCCTGCATATGCAAAGAGCGAAGGCATAGCCTGTGCATCAGCCATGTCTGATCAGTCCCTTGATTCTTTGGACAGTAGATCGTTTCATGATCAATCCCCACGAAAGATTGTTGCCGGACCCGGCGCGGATCGAACCCGCGACCTCTTGATCACCACTAACACAGGCTGCATATTCACGAGTCGATCAACTTCGGGCCCTGTTGAGAAGACACGGTGAAACTAAATGGACTTTCATAAAGTCCTCGATCAAATTTAAAAGACATTTTATAGATAATATGCAGAAAATAAGCACGATAGCAAACAAGCAAATTTGCAACTGACGGCACGCGCGATGCCGACTTCGTATGTAAAGAGGTTCGTTCAAAAAGTGTTGAAACATTATGAATACACATGATGCAAGCCTGGAAAATTGACTGACAATTTCAAGGCGAGAATCTAGTTCAACAATGCAGAACGTAATAGGCCTTATTAATATTATTGTTTATATCGGAATTTCGATTTTATTACCATTGGCCATACTACCATATTGGCCATATCGAGGTGTCTGCCAACAAGAGAACCACCTCGACGTCGATTTAAGTGACTAGACGAGAATCATGTCAGAAATAACTTTATAGCCAACCCTGATTCATCCTCCTTAAGTTTCGGTTTAACATCCCAGTCAACAATATTTCAGTCCTGCCGACATTGCCTCTGACTATGTGAGAAACAAATGACGAACTCAAGTCCTGCTTAAATTTAGAAGCAGCTCGGCCAAAGAGACACAGCCAAAAGACAGCCAAACCGTAAGACTTAGTGATAATAATTTCATGGTAATTACGGTTGTAGAGGACTGGTAAACTCTTTCGTCCCTGCAGACCAGAACAAATAGCTCTGCGAACAGTGTAACTCCTAATGAGACGGCTCTAAGACTGATCAGACCTCCAATACAAAGTTTATTAGGCTATGAGTTTCTGATTGGTAAGAGAGATGATATGTGTAGAAAAATAGTCAAGTAGGAGTATTTTACCTTTGTCAGATTAGAAAGGTAAAACTCATAGCGTGGTACCAGGCTACGACGTAAACTACGAACATGTTTTAATATCCTAAATATTTTATTTGAAAATTTAGAAAAAAATGGCCTCACTGAACTTGACCTTAGAGAGTCTAACTACTAATGGTATTACTACTGCTAATGATAATGCAATGCAAGTACACGTTTAATAAAGGGAAATAACTCCTGTAACAACCACTATTAAGGTAATGTCGAGTCGGTCAGTTTAGCTAACCACACTTTTCCTCGGCATATTTAGTCCTCTAAGCGGTTAACCAGTACTTGTGCACATTCATTCGCTAGAAACTCTTGAATCAGCAGACGTGAGAGAATGACCGTAGAAAGAAAAAATCATGATCCATCTCCACGAAAGAATGTTGCCGGACCCGGCGGGGATCGAACCTACGCTCCTGATCACCAGTCGGACGCGCATCCAACTGAGCCACCGCGGCCGGCTCTACTTGAGCATGGTAATGATAGGCTCCAAAAGGATAACTTTTTATAATAACCAAGAATGCTGTAAAGTTTTATGACCTGTACCAAGCTAGTAATCTTTATAAATCTACAGCGGGCCGTTATCGGCCCGTCAGCTACCCTGACGGGCCGATAACGGCCCGCTGTAGATTTAAGTAGAATGGTTACTGGGTAGGATGAGTTGCAGATAAACCTTTCAGGGAATGTGCGGTAACTCCTGTAAACCCAGTGATACCATGCTGCAAAATGGTATCCGTTAAAAACCTTCAGTTCCATGACGAAAACTAGTTCACATAGCATAACTTGTTACTTTCTAACGTCGCTGGGACTTATTCAAGGAATTTCACCAGTGTCTCTACACTGTGTTATGTGAAATAAATCTGTAAACTAAATTGTGTAAGTAATAATGAAAAGTTTAAGAATTGTAGGAGAAGTTTGGGATGAAAGTTGTTATGAACGGGCGGAAGGGTGGACGGGCGGACAGATGAACGTGTTTTAATAGAGTCGTTCGCCTAGTCAGCGACAATAAGAAGTCATTTTTTCCAGTTTCAAATACAGTCTGGGGAAAACCGAATGTATTTTGGTGGGTCTACTACTACTGCTGCTGCTGCTTCTAATGATGATGATGATGATAATGATAATAATGATAACAAAGGTTAAGTAAGTTAGGCGTTTGCCTTTTTTGCGTCACCAGTGACCTTGACATTAAATGTGGCATTTTCTCCAGGCCTAACAACGACCACATACAAAGTTAAGATCTAGTTTTGTTGATGCAGACGATTAAAAGCATTTTCTACGACCGAAAAACGAAAAGTGCGGTTATTTACCAGCTTCGTGTGCGCATTTTACCGTTTTCCTTATCTGTTCGAACCGCAACGTAAGTTAATGTACCCAAAGGACTTTTTAAAGCGGAATATTTTTTGATAACTCTGGGATAATTTTCTCCATAAAAACATATGTTGTTGGTACTCATTAGAAGCGCCTCGCCTTCTCAATAAAAAACATATATTGTGGGTACTCATTAGAAGCGCCTCGCAGAGGCGCTTGTAATGAGTACCCACAATATATCTTTTTATGGAGAAATAAGAAATACTCGTCCATAAGTTCTCTGGCACCGTCAAACATGTGCACCCAGCGAATAAATAGATCAGTCTGCGCAACTGCAAGTTTGACCAGACTCTTACCAAATACTCTTTGGATACCCAAGGACACATGGTTTCTTCAGGCAGACAGCTAGGACTCGGATCATGCGCATACTGATCTATGTCTTTTCTGGAAGGTACATTTTCTCACATTACGGTTCGTCTGATTTTTATTTACGAGATGATTTTTTTTTCGATAAAATTAAGTTAATAGAGTTGTTTCCCCTTTGAGACCACGAATATTGTTGTAGGCGATTTTAGCATACGGTCATTCATCAGACGGTAATTCAATATTTTATCACAAAAGTAATGATTTACGGATTATGCAAACGTGGCAGTCTGTTTGAATACAATAATATTAAAAGATGTGATCTCATGGCGTGCGACAAGGTGCCATTTTACCGCCCATTGTATTTGTAATGACATCGGTGTGGCATACGGTTCTCACAGCGGGCTAACTGTTGACTACCAAGGGGCTCTATTCATATGAACCGCTGAACGACCTGCAGACGACAGCTGAAATGTTAAGGGGCTAGTTGGTTAGAATAATATTCCTAAGCATATATTGCATAAAAAATCCCGGCGGACGCGCAACGTTGAGACGTCGCATATGACGTTGCATCGACGTTGTATAAACGTCATGTGCCAACTGGGTTAGCTGTACGGTAAGCTTGTTCTGAAACTAAGTAGCAGTAGCAGCACCAGCACTAGTAGTAGTAGTGTAGTAGTAGTAGTAGTAGTTTAAGGAGTTGTAGCACTTTCAACGTTGGAAATGAAAGCTGATAATGAAAGAGTCAGTGCAATAAAGCGATATACACTCGTACGGAATTCAGGCTCAGTGGGCCTCATGCCTAGGCATAACAGGAAGTCGAGAGCTCTAACGGTCGGACAGTACTACATGTACCCCTTCTACTACCACCACTACACCACCACCACCCTCACTACTACTACTACTACTACTACCAATAATAATAATAATAATAACAACAACGATAATAATAACAACAATAATAATAATTAAATTACAATGACAACATAAATAATAAAGATAATTCAGTAAACAAATAAAAAAAATACATTAGTCTGCAGGGTAGGCTGACAGATGTATTTAACCCTTGCCTTGCTGAATAAATTAAGATGCCACGCCCACTTCTAATTTCCAGCCAATCAGATTACTTGATCCGGGTTTTTGATAGAAATTCACATATTTAATGACAAACAGTGCAGATCCAGAGAAGCCAACTGATCTGGATCTACACTGTTTGCTAAGACAGGGCATGTCGTGTTCAGCAAAAGAAATGTTAAGCTATTTTAAGACTTGATATATTTGGTAGATTCGCCGCCATTTTACAAATGAGAAAATTTGTATGATTTCTTGTTTACTTTCCAGCACACCAAAGCACTTCTGGAAAAAAATGTTACTCTAAAAGGAAAGAATTTGGGGAGCAAATTCTTTCCTTTTTGAGTAGACCCTTTTTCAGTAGGGAGATAAAGAAATTTTGACAAAAATCCCCAAAAACTGACCCTCTGTATACAGTATGATATCACTGCCATAAAGATTATGATACGAGCACGCCACGTGTAAATATAGAATACACACCATATGCAGACAGTAAGGGCTCCGATCAGCCTGTACATCCACGAGGTCTGACCGGACCATTCTTTTACTGATTCATTAAATGTTCAAGAATACTTCGATTGTGGGGGAACTTCATCTGTTCTTCAACTGACAAACTTCCTTGGAGAGCAGCTCTATCAAAATGATTTTTGCCTCAATTCTGAAAAAGAGTCTACTTTTCAAGGATAGAATTTGCTCCCTTTGGAAGCAACTTCTTTCCTTAAAGCGTAAACCCCTCTTTTTTCAGAAGGATTTAATGTGCAGGAAAAGAGTGGATCTGATCGGATCGGAATCTGTTTCTTGGAAAGGACAGCGGTATAAACGACTGAGGGGTGGGGTCGGTTGTTGTGATGGTGACGGGGAGCTTGAAGTTCGCTGTTCCCATACGACATATGATTCATTTTCTGCGTTGTACAGCAATTCCAAATGTAAAAATTAGTGACGTAGCCAGAACGAAATTACCTTTGCGTACATCCAGGAAAATTCTTGAAAAAAAAATCCCCCACCTCAATATCGCTTCCAAAATAGGGGCTACTATTAAAGGAAAGAATTTGCTCCTAGAGGGAGCAAATTCTTTCCTTTAAGAGCAGCCCCTATGGTAAAGAAGCAAAATATTTTATGTTAATGCCACTTTATCATAAATATCTTTCTTACGCATGTTACGCACATGCATAATGTGCGTAATCAGCGCTACGCATATGTAAAGCTACATTTACACGTGATGGCCCCGATCCCCTTCCAGTTGAGCATACAGTGAATGCGCTGGCTGACCAGTACGTTCGTTGCCCGCAAATGACATAAAGGCTCTTTTCTTGTGTTACGAAATCATCTTTTTTTTTTTTTTTTTTTTTGTGAAATTAGTTCATGTCAGGTATCCAGCTGATTACCAAAGTTTAAACAAGGCTTAATGATAAAACGCCTTAAAAACTTAGCAAATAACCACATCCGTAAAGTACAGGTTTTTAACGCTCTGCATGCCAGGTAACCATTTCAGCAAATGATATTTCAAACTATTTTTTCAGATTTTTCCTCAAAAACAGGCTTTCACATTTCATGCAAATTGTCGCCTTAGGCGACAATTTGCATGAAATGTCAAATCCTATTTTCTGGGAAAAAATAAGAAAAATATGGACAGTTTGTCATCTGCTGTATTAGTCCAGAGAGTGGTAAAGGTTAAAGTATGGTTGCAAGGACGGTAATCTTTGTGGATTTGTTTCTATTTCGCCTCACTCAAAGACAAGGAATAGATATAGTCTCTTCTTTGTGGATTTGTTTCTATTTCGCCTCACTCAAAGACAAGGAATAGATATAGTCGCTTATGTACATGTTAAGCAAAAATCTACAGAAAAGGGTGCAGAGTCAAACCACTGCTAAACGAAAACGCAACATAGAGAGAGAGAGAGAGAGAGAGAGAGAGAGAGAGAGAGAGAGAGAGAGAGAGAGAGAGAGATGTTTATTCATAGCAGGTAAAAAAATAAACTTTTTAATTAAGCTTTCATCTCATGGTACCTCTCTAATGTACTTGCGTAAAGTTAGGCTCGGCCGTTTTTAGTAATCGGTTTATTAATCCAAATCAGGTTTACTAAATTATTTAATTATTTCTGAAATTTATTCAGAGGGCAGTTTATTTGGGAAAAATGGTGAATCGAGTGAAGGCGTCAGAAATTATGAGAAAGATCGCGTGGAGTTATGATTTCTGCTAGCAACATAACTGGGCTATATTATGTACCCTGAAATAGTCTTGTATCGCTCATAGTGACGTATCAATCTTTAATAGTGTTACCTATCACCGTGACTAGCGTTGGAAGAAGGTAGGAACAATCATAGCTGCTTTGAAAATCTAAAAATTGCCCGCAACTTTGACTTTTTTTTTCGTGTGTTCTTGTTTATGGCCACATAAAACCCAGCAGATAAAACAAACAAGAAAAAAACAATGGGTGATTACACCTATTTTATAAAGCCAAGAGTCAACTGTCAGTTTTAATTACTGCTTGTAAGTATTTATTGTCCCACTAAACTGAATTCATCCATGCCCCTATCCATCATCTCTCTTTCTTTCCCATTATCACGTGAATGGGAGCGCCCGAAACTGGTACATTAACCCTTAAAACGCTAAGCAAAATTGTAGCCGATGAGATTCTATTTATTATTATTATTATTAATATCAATATCATTATTATTATTCCGAGAAAATAATACAAGGCATTTCGTGTGAATCGACTGCTAGGAAGACAATTCACATGAAATGTCAAGCCTTATGTACCCTGAAAAATAAAATAATAAAAATGCCGTCTGCTGCAATTGTGATTAACACTTTACATGTTTAGGGGTTTTAAGAAAGAGATCTATGGTACACATATTCTCTGCTGGCTGACCGCATGTCTGGATTTCTGTGCAAATGAAGAACTTATATCTTTGCACTTACCCAGCAAACACACAACGTGGTTACAACGTCGCTGCAACGTCACGACGTTGCAGCGACGTTGTAACGACGTTGATGCGACGTTGTGTGTTTGCTGGGTAGGTTCTGGTAGAGTTATTGCAAGTCATTACCGTATTTACCCTATACCAAAGATTGTAGACCCAGCTAAAACTGTCGCTGCTCCTAGGGAGCACATTGATTGCCCCTATACTGTTTGCTATTCAGTCAATCACTATTTGAGTTCATTCAGTGCGATTCATCCGTAAATGTAATGACTGAATTTATTCGGTACACTGTTTACTTTCTGTCAGTACGTTCTATTTGAGAGAGAGAGAGAGAGAGAGAGAGAGAGACAGAGACGAGAAACAGAGACAGACAGACAGACATTAAAATACCAGCCAAGATTCAACCCCCTATAGATCTACAGCGCAACATGAGTACATTTATACAACTTTGTTTCAAAAACAACAACTAAGGATTTTACAGCCACCAGCTTGAGTCACGACAACCGAAACGACCATACAAATATACGAGAAATGTGTGCCGACCAATCTGCACGGCCCCATCTCTATAAGCCTTTTGCTATCCGTCGGTATCATACTATACTATTCAATAATTCTCTAAGCGGACAAGAATGGCACACGGGACGAACAGTTTATTTTTCATGTCATGCGCTCTGCTTGCTTCGCTAAGTCATGCGCTCGAAATACTAATCATGTGCGCAAAAGTTATGAGTCGTGAGTTCGGTATACTATGACACATGCTGGACTTGGTAGTACTGGCAGAGTGTCTAGGTTTACCCCATAGTACATGCAGATACTTCTAATGAGTATTCATAATATATATTTTTGTGGAAAAGTAAGAGAAAAATCAAATATTTTGTTTTTACCCATTTTAGTCTGAACCCCCACCCCACAAGGGTAATTGGCAAACAGTGCAGACCAGGATCAGACGCCGCATAACGCGGCGTCTGATCAGGGTTTGCACTGTTTGCATTAAATACAAGAATTTCTATAAAACATAGAAATAATAAAACTAACCAGATACGCTGCTATTGGAAATAGACCGGTCCAAAGACTTGTGGTAGAGTCCACTCGATGTAAATGGGTTAAAGAATTGGCTTGTCTAGAGCTATATATAAGAATTGCATGTTGGTTTTTTCTACATACCGTAATAACCCAAAGTATTAGGATACCTTACCTACTTACCATACTTCTCCTAAAATTTGAAATAGTCAATTCTACTACCTGTTGATGTGTCTAAGATATTGCTGAATGTATGGCAAACAGTGTAGACCCTGATCAGACGCCGCGTTCTGCGGCGTCTGATCTGGGTCTACACTGTTTGCAATTGCCTATTTGTCCTAATACTTGGGTTATTACGTAGGTGTGTTGTCATGATGACTAATTTGTTCGCATACGAGCTAGGGGCCCTTTTACCGTGTCGTAGCCCAACCCATATGAAATTTCGGCGTTTTCTTCAATTACAGAGGGATTTTGGAGCAAAAGCGATGCTTTAGCGAGGGTTCAAAAATTTTCACGAGTGTGATTTTCAGAAAACCCTTTGATGGACAGGGTAACACCTTCTACATTACCAATAATTCCCTTTATCAGTGAATATGGATCTTAAAAGCCGATATGGAATTTTGGTAATATCGAAAATTACATGGTATTGACACTTCGGTATCTATTTTGTAGAAACTTGAAAAAGCTTGGAATCCTAGATGAGCCTTCTTTTGTTTTTGATTGACAGAGGGAATTAAAACGTCCTTCGATTGTTCTCGTGGGAAAGACGAAGGGTTAAAGTTTACCAAACAAGCAATTTCGCTGATAGAAAATAGGGTTACAACCCTAAAAACAAATTCATGGAAAGCTGTATCGCAATGATTGCTTTTCCTATCAGCACAGATTAAAATATTAGAAAGTTTTCCGAACAATTAAGCGATTGTCGTTTCTAATTGGAATGTTTTCACTGCAAGCTTTCAATTTGATCGAAGAAATAATATAGTCAGTCTATATATTTGCGCAGCACAAATATCTGGTGTTCCAAACGTCCTCAGAGACAGAATACGGGGATGAAAGACACAGTGGTACTGATGATAAAGAAAGAAAAAAAAGTGAACAAATAAATACATAAACGAATAAATGCATTATTAAGACCTCGTCCAGCGAAAAATTGCCTAAGAACATGCCGAAAATGCGCGGATTCAGATCATCCTGCGCATGTGTAAAGTATCATCCGGGCTACAGGGACACGGGTCATGGACTTTTTTTTCGACTAAAACAGAAATATACGAAATAGTACCTCCAGGGTAGTTGTATGATTAACCAGGTCAGTCGACAACTACCCTGAAGGTACTATTTCGTATATTTCTGTTTTAACCGAAAAAATATATATATATAAAAAAAAAAAAAAAACGTCCACGACCCGTGTCCTCGTGTTCCGGGCCTTTGCTCTCCATTCATACATTCTGTAGTATCCAATGATTAAGTTAGCGGACAGCCAAGGCCCTGATCAGACTGCGCGGCTGTCCGCATATGCCCGAAGACACGTCTTCGCATGGCGAGGCCCATATATGTGAGTCTATATACATTGCGCTGTGCAAATATGTCGTGTTTCAAACTTGCTCAAAGACAGCCTATGGGAATGAAAGAAGAGAGACACTGATATCAAAGAAAGAAACACGCAAATAAATGTATACACGAATAAATACACAAATGTGTGACAATACCGACTAATTAAGCACCGCAAAAATCTTGACCAACGCCACAAAAATTCTTTTGAGCACAAATAAATAAATAAATGAATAAATAAAGTTTGTTATATTTCACAACAGTTCCCTGTGAAATCGAATTAAATTAATGCACGGACGAATGTCTCAGAAACATTTGCGGCCTTAAAAACAAGCGAAAGAACGAACGAATAAATAAATAAATAAATCACAAACTAAAGTATCCCGAAAGTGAATAAACTGCCACTGCAGTAAAAACGAGAGCTGCCACTGGCCACATAGCTCGCCTGAGTTTATTCATTTATTTATTTATTTTTTTTTTTTTTTTTTGCCCATCATGAAAGCAACATTCTAAGTCCAAGGGATGTCTAGGTTGGGGTGAGAGAAGATACATTAAAATCTATAAAAGAAAGCTTGGACGAGAACACAAGAAAGTCCTGACCCTCACATCCAGGTTGCTGGCAAGGTGGTTGATCACATCATAAAAAGTACACCTAAAATTTATCAATGGGTTTTGCTAATGTGGGCACTTAACCTTTGAAGCCCATGCAAAATGATAGCAGGTGACATTCTATTTCATTCTTACTTTTCAGTGAAAATAAAGCTTGACAGTTCATGTAAATCATCTGCCAGGCCAATTCACATGAAATCTCAAGCATAGATTTTTCTGATGATGCACTTGAAATACAGCCGACTCTCGTTATCTCGAATTCCATGGGACTCTCTGAAACACTTCGAGATATCCGTATTTCGACATATCAGATTTGCGGAATTGAGGAAAACAATAACTCGAACAACCACATTTCTTGTTGTTAGATTTCCATGTTAAAACAGGGACCAGATTTTCACTCCGATACAAGCCTCTATTCAAGAAAAGCGAGGTCGAGATGATGAGAGTCGACTGTACTCGTATCAAGCTTTATTTTTTTTCTGATATATGAAAAACTCAATGTCACGCTATGTTAGTGTACGCGAGTGTGTGTGTGTGTGTGTGTGTGTGTGTGTGTGTGTGTGTGTGTGTGTGTGTGTGTGTGTGCAACACAATCTTCTGAAATGGGGATCCTTTGGAAATTCAATACAAATCAAAAGAGAAAATAGCAAAATAGGTTCCACTCGGTAGAAGTCTGCTCTGCAACTCGTCAAGAAATGTCAGATGCGCCGCTGGCTCATAAATTATAATCTGGCAAAATGATGAAACTTGAATTAATTCTAATAGTTTGGTCAACCTGCAAAATCAATCGGAACTACGGAATCTGCTTGATATACATAAAGATATATGTACATGCGATCGAAAGGTCCTGCAAATGGGTCAAAACGAAGTTCTGGTCAGCTCTTCTAACGAGTTAATGATAGCAAAACGAATGGTTGTAGATTTCAATCGACACTCAGCTCCTCACACCTTAACTTGACAGGTTATGTTTCTGGCGTGTCAAAACGAACACAAAATCAGATGAATTTCTTCGCTACAGATGTATGACAGGTCATCTATTTTTGCACTCTCTCGGACGTTATGTCCACCAAAGACCCGCTGTTTCTCTCATACGAGATCAAAAAAGACCCATAGAGCAGCCTGCTCACCCACCAGTCTGGCGAGAGTCTTAGCTGTTTAGGTGCACACTGCTGGTAGCCTGTAGAAGACAGACCCTGGCCAGATTAAACTGACATATGTGTTTACTATTCACATAGGGGAACGGTTAATTTTCTCTTTTCGCGGCGAGAATCATTTTTATCCAGGCGATACGATCTTTAGATGGTTTTAATACAGCAATTATAGGCATATTAACCTGATCCGTCCGTACCCTTGTTGAAATACCATCAATTGTTTGAGCTGTCAAAAGGCTGCCAAGTTTCCATGTTCAGGTGTCCAAGACATATGAACCAAATCGTCAGAAAACGTACCCGCTGACATGATGCGCAGTCTGATCTGAATATTCACTGTGCGCATTTTGGATAGCCAAGGACGCAAAGTAGCTTCATGTGGGCTTCGAAGACTCTAATCAAACTGCGCAGATGCGCAGGCTGATTTGAGTCTTCGTTGAGCGCACGTGTTAGTAGGTATGTTTTCTCGCGTTGCGGTTCATACCAGTGACCGTTATACGTAAGCGCCGAAAGTGATGCTGTCTGTTTCATGTCAGTCAGTATGTTCGTCCGTCAATCGGCCATGTTTGAAATGGCCATATTTCACCTCTCAATTTTCGAAGCCATTACCATCGCGTTAATGACAATTTTTATGTCTTTATCATTAATAGATTGATTTTGGGCCAGAGTGTATTGTAAATGTTTGGTTTTGTTTTTGTTAAGGAAAGATTAATTGGAGTTAAATAGTAGAAAAAGTCGCAATAAATCCCAGGGTAACTTTAAGTGTTTACATTTACTTTACATAGCATTTAGTTTTGTATATAGCCCACTCAAAGCAAAGCAAGAATAATCTGTAAATGATTGTTGTGAAAACAATGTCCACGGCAATAGCTAAGAACAAAAAGCGGTTACCCGAATGATCAAAAACTATTTCCTCAATATGTCTACTTTAGCTATTAGCAAGGTGACAAAAAAAAACCCAAAAAAACTATGTGATAAAAATATTCGAAATGTTTTTTCTTTATTTTTGTTTTGTTGTAGTTGTTTAGTTTTTGCTTCGTTTAGTAACATCAGTAATTCTTCGACGCAATGCATTTATAATTTCCCTCCAAATCTAAAATATGGTAAAATGAGTCCAGTAGCCTTGTGGCCGTACGGGCAGTGGGAGTTCGAATCCGTCGTGGTTTGGACTACAGCACATGAAAGGCGGGATTCTCTTCTTCCGTTGCCTTTAACCTTCCTGCGATGGGTACCCATTTACTGCTGGGTGAACCTCGGGGTGAACAGTTTTGTGGTCGATGGTCTGAGCTGGGCTCGAACACACAACCTTCAGCATTTCAGTAAAACGCTCTTAACACTCGGCTAGGGCGCCTCTCTATTTACGCTGCCAAAAGGAAACGAATCACCGGGCATTCGCAGTGCCCAGTCGCTGCCTTTGAATGCCTAGATAAGCATGCGCATTTACGCCGTCTACAAATAATATGTGGAATGAGGAATATTTTGGTTATTTAGCAAATTAAGGCAGATTTGACAGTGAAAATGGCTGCTAGAACTAAAACCCATTGATAAGCTGTTTTGAAAACTGCAAAATTCTGAAAATCTTGCTAATAATATAGAGCCCTACATGACACCGTTTTCACTATATACTGGTACTTTGGGAATATACCACTGTTAAGTGTGACGGTCATAAAAAAGTCCTAAACCGGATTACAGAAAAAAGTATACTAGGTAGGATGCAACGAAGAAATAAAAGTTTTTTTGTTTTTGTTTTTTGTTTTTTTTTTTTGTTTTCGAATTCGGTGCATAAAAATGGTTTTGCACCAATTTATATAAGTGTCTAGAACTGACTGTGCGTGCACAACGGATCAACGGACTATCAGATGCACCAAATTTATTCATAGGTAGTCAAAAACGTTGCCTTGGTCAAAGTAGGAAGCAAAGTTGTCAACATAAATATAAGCCTTGTCATGGGAAAAAAAAACTTTATAGCATTTGTTAACGGAAAAGGTTCAGACGAGGCTGCGCGGAGGATCAGGCAAATCTGCGCATTCGCGCAGTCTCGCCAGAACTTATGCTGTTAGCCCACGTAAGCGGCAGTCCAAGCGGAAACATCAGCCGAAAAACCTTACTTGTGGAAAGGTGCCGGGCATCCGCATTCGACGGAAAACCTGAAGAGCTTTTCTCTCGTGGCGTGACCCAAAACATTGTTGAATGAATTAAACGGACACGGGATTGAAAAGAACAATTTGTTTTGACAAGTGCCCGTCAGGTAAGCTGTCCTAGAGACCACATGCTGATAACCTTGTCTCAAGTGACAATTATAACGGTAATCATGACATGTAACCAATGATCAAAGACAGTTATTACACGTTCTTGACGATTTCAATTATTATTTTTGATATATGTTCGATAAGATAAAACGGCCCAATCAACTGTACGGAGACCTTTTGGGACATGAATACCCAGGTCAGTTTAGTCACCCGAATGCAATGGAATGATTTGTACATTAGATTGGAAGTAATGAATCTATTTAAATTCATACACGTTTTCGTGAGTGTTGTTTAAACAGAAATGGTTAACGCAGGACTGCAAGACTTTTTTTTCCGCAATAAACATTATGGCCATACCTCACGGATGACACAATGAGGCAGACCACAACGAAACCGGAACCTGATTCAGTCATGGGTATGAGACATCTTTTTTGAACTTGAACTTAGTCAATGTTCCAAAGAATTGCATGAATTGCCGCAATAACCCTAAGTACTGAGACAGGTAGGCCTGAGAAAACAGTGTAGACCCAGATCAGACGCCGCAGAATGCGGCGTCTGATCGGGGTCAACACTGTTGGTCACTCATCCAGCAGTTTTAGACGCATATACAGGAAGTTATATAAAGTGGTTTAAAATTTCTGGCATAGAAAGGAGTAAAGATGTCCTAATAGTTATGGTAAATAGGTAGCTTTGTTCTACCCTTTCACTCGTAACTCTTTAGCCCTTCAATTTTGACACATACAATGTTGCAAATAATGGTTTCAGTTTGCACTCAAAATAGAAGTGCAAACAGTGTAGACCTTGGTGAGATTTCGTTTCGCGATAGCTCTTCTAGATCAACACGATTTGCACTGGTTTATGTTTTGGTCTGCAAGGCTAAATCTGTACTAAAACGCTTGATGATTTTAATGTGTGTGACAGTCTTTATACAGAATTTTTATGTACCTAATTGCCTTTTCGTGTTAATAAAATAAAACGTTGGACGCAATTAACACTGATAATTATGTCAATCAATCAGAAATTGAACTAGCAAGTAACATTTAATTCCTAAATTGTTGTATCTAATATCCCACAAAAATGTTGAAATATACATTTTTTACGTTTAGCTCGATATTTAAGTGCGTTTGCTAGCATGAACTCTCAGTCTCTTGGTTGCTCTGTTTTTTTCCCCCAACAGGTAAAACTGCCCCGGGCAAATTGCATTTATGCCATCAAATCCTACAAAGTCGCTTTCACGAGTGACAGATATATAAATTTTGAGGAGAAAATGGATGATGTGTCAAGATTTGATGGATGAAAACGACATCGAAAACCGCTCGCACACCTGTTTATATCGTTGTATATTCTAAAATTACTTTGTTTTGTTCACCTTTAATCGGCATACAATGGTTAAAAGAATATGAAGAATTTTGTTTGTTTTATTCCGGAATAACGCTACACGGAAATAACGTCAGATTTTATTCACCTTTATGGCTGTAAATTAGAAATGCTCCAGAGCGAAAAAAGCTGTACGCTATCTTTTTATTTGTTCAAATGGGTAAATAAGCTTAAACACTAAAAGTTTATTATTATTTTACTGTCTCAGTAATTGTTATCCGTGGCCAGAAAAAGGGGCTATCACTAACTGCGAATACCGAGGACACAGGACAGCCCAGCCGGCTAGCATGTAACAGATAGCTGATAATCTGCACAACATGGATGTCCTATCCAAATATTACCATTTGAGAGAAATGTGATGTTTTTCAGAACCTTTTCAGAAGTCACAGAATATGATTATTCATTATCAGCAGTGTTTCTGTTGTACTGAAATACAAAAATAACCAGAGAAATATTTTATACAAGATAATTTTTGGGGCCTGCACTGCTCTACTGACCCCAAGTATCTGTGGTCTACCTCCGATACCGCGAGGAAGAGAGAAGGAATTGAATTGTAAACGACTGTATTGTTTGTGTTAAGGTTTTACGGCCCAGTCAACCCAATGGGATCATGTCGAGCGCGGTCAGTTTACCTAACCACACGTTTATTGGGCAGGCTTAGTCCTCTAAGCGGTTAACCAGTATTGTGCACATTCTTTCGCCAGAAACTGACAACTGCCCTTCTTGAATCAGCGGAAGGAAGAGAATGACCGTAGAAAATATTTCATGATCAATCTCTACGAAAGAATGCTGCCGACCTCGGCGGGGGTTGAACCCGCGACCTCCTGGTCTCCAGTCGGACGGCGCATCCAACTAAACGACTGTATGAATGAAGACGAATGGCATTTGGGCCAGCGCACAACTAAACCTACAATAAGACTTGTGCGACCAGCGAAGACTCAGATCAGCCTACGCATCCGCGCAGTCCAATCAGTCTCCGCTGATCGCATGTGCCTTCCACAGCCTCCAGGCTATCCAAAGTGGGATAAACGAGAACCCTTGGCATTCCGGGTGGATGTACAGGCTGATCTGAGTCTTTGCTGGTCACACAGGTCTCATTGTAGATTTTGTCTTGCGCTTGCTCAATTAGAAAATAAGAATTCTTGATGAAATTTTTATGCCAGTGAGTATCTCAAAGCAAGTGCCCATCATATACGCTGGTTTCTAAATAAATGTATATTTGCCTCATTTCCGTCGTTATTCTTGTATAAAATATCTCAACTGGTTACATTTTTTAAATCTGGTGTAGAACATAAATTAAACGAGCGCATAAAAGAAAATGAGTGCAAAATTATTGAGTGTAATATAATATATACTGACCCAAAAAAGAAACATCTTCTTGAAATTTAGATTGTACACATGTAAAAAGTAACGATTTGTACGGACACTTCATTTTTTTCCATCATGTACGCAAATAAAAAGCGGTTGTTGGTTGATAATATTAAAAAAAAATGCAAACATATTTGAATTCACTAAAAATCCAAAATTTCGAGAAACTGATGAGTGTTACACGGCGACGTTTCTTTTTTGGTCAGTATATATTCTTTTTGTTTACAACACGTACCCATACTTTCTTAATTTAGTACAATTTGTAAACTCAGCAGATTATAGTACTATATTTGTTACTATTTGTAGGTAAAATACAACCTTGTCCGCCAACCTGAGGCTTCAGGTTCCCAGTTGTACAATTGTATTCCGTCAACTAGAAAACTGAAACCAGAAGTCACAGGTCACCGGATAAGTTTACATATCCGTCGTAAGATAACACTCCCGGAGTTTAAAGTAAATTGATATTCATAGTCTTCAATGCGTATTCTGGATTTATTTTGAAAGCAACTGCGCAGTTTGCTCGAGTAGATGCGCAATTTACTCCAATACTCCCCTCATCTAGCCCTCTGGAAAATAAACTAAAGATCATTTTAAATACTATAGTTTAACTAATGCCATCATGTGACACTGACCTTTACATGTAGCTTTCGGAGAGGTGTAAGACAGGACCCACAGAAATTATTTTATCGTATTTTAGCAGTTCGCTGTTCTACCATTATTAAAATAAGACACATCGAAATGCTTTTCTAATGATAAATGGATTCCAGGATTATGTCCTTGACCTTGAGGAATCTTCGCAAGGGCTATATGATGTGCAGTACAAGACAAAGACATTGATGTCATATGCGGAGAATGAGGCCCAAATGGGACTGCGCATTCACGCTATCTGATCAGGGCCTTCGTTTCCTGCATGGCATCATGGTCATTGCCTGGCTGTTGTACAGGCTAATAAGGAAGCCTGTGCGTGACAGACAGAATGGTGTACAAACACTAATATTTGGAAGAAACTTCTCTCAGTAAACCAACCAGGCCGTGGAAAACATTCGTTACCAACTTAACAGCCGTTACAAAACACCGCCGAATCTCTTATACACGCTTAGCCCACAAGAGTAACTTCCCTTAGACAGTAAACTGTGTTCACACAAAATAAACTTGAATTGCCTGGATGGGGAGGCACACCGGAGGGCCCGCGCGCTTGTGACAAATTACGACGGTACGTGAACAGGGAGCCTACTCCTTACTTTTGTAGTGATGTCGCACTGATAGATAACCCAGGTATGGGGAAAAGATTGGGGAAGTAGGGGCAGGAGATCGTGTGCGTTCAGTTATATATTTTTTATGCTTTGCAAAAAATCAGTGGTAAAAATTCAGCAAACGATATTTTATTTCTTTTTCCAGAAAATATCACTGACATCGCATACGAATTGTTGACATTTCATGCGAATTGTCTGTTGTTTTTTTTTATGATAAATAATAATAATAATAATAATAATAATAATAATAATAACATCACCAATTTGTTGCCCGTGGATTTTGTCGATCTTGTTCAAAGGCTAAAATCCTTTCTCAAGAGGTCCTTTCCAATCCGAAGACCGGATGAATGGTAAACAAAATGTGATATCTCAGTGCCAATTTGTTCCATTATTAAGGTGTATAGTTCAGACTTTTGTTTGGAAATGAATATGTTTTTTTTTTTTTTTTTTTTTTTCTGTTGCAGGGTTAAACTGTTTAATAGCTGATGTGTTCGCCGTCCGAACCTTGCGGCTACATACATGTGATACCCTTCTCTAACAAAAATCCAACTGGTCAAACTTTTACAAAATTAAAGACGATAACATTTCCTGCTTTACTTTTGTTTTATTTTGTGTGTGTGTGTGTGTGTGTGTGTGTGTGTGTGTGTTACATAGGTCTAGATAAGGGAGGGTATCCGGTAAGTATTTCTCTTATTTCTCCACAAAAACGTATGTTGTGGGTACACATTAGAAGCGCCTCGGCGAGGCGCTTCTAATGAGTACCCACAACATGTTTTTGTGGAGAACTAAGAAAAATATCAATACTTTTGGACTGAAGAAAAGCGCCTTAACTAGTGCTATGGTGTGTGTGTGTGTGTGTGTGTGTGTGTGTGTGTGTTTGCGTGTGTGTGTGTGTGTGTGTTACATTATTATGATACTGCAATGGGCTATTTGAATGTCAGAGAAGGCAGGCTGGCAGACATGCAAGTTGTCCACATTAACCTGAAAATTCTATTTTCCCATTTGCAGAGTATTTCTGTTGCAGTGGCTCTTCGTTTGCGCCATAAGAAAATGTGTCTTCGTGGCATATGCGGACAGCGAAGGCCCAGATCAGACTGCACAGATGTACAGTTTGAGCAGGGTCTTTACAGTCCGCTTACAGAATTACTGGATATTGTGGAACATAACGATATACAGAAAAGTTCCTGATCAGACTATAAGGTATCGCTGGCCAATTTGATTACATGTACTCCGAAGACGCTTTTTTTTTCATGGTGCGGCTCAAATATAAAAACCGCACGTCAGTAAATTCCAGTAAGGACGGTGAAAGCATCAGCCTGCGAAACTGGATCATCAGGACAGGACCTTATCCGCTTACAAAATCATCGAATGTATGTCTTTACACTACGTTTTTTTTTTTTTCTTCGTGTTTTTTCAGTGCATGCAGAAACGCTAACATGTTGGTTTCTTTCTATGATTCATGCCGCAAATTTCATACTCTAGAACTGGCCCTCGTAAATTCTGTCCCCCCCCCCCCCCCCCCCGCACCTCGCAACCCCCATCGCCCCTCCACCAATTTTGAACAAATGAGCATTTCTTGTACAAGCCTCATAAATAATCACTGGAGACCACTGAAAAGGGACAGAGCCTATCTTTGCGCAAGAAAATTAGAGAGGTTCAGAAGTTAAAGTTTAAACACTATATAATGATTAACCATTAACTTTAGGAAAACAATTTGAATAAAATTCTAAGCCTTATGTTTCTATTGAAAATATAGAAACCTATTGCCATTTTTCTTTTTGATGATTTAGCCACCAAAGTGCAAGAGCTTAAACTATATATGAGACTTACATACATGTATAATGGACAGCGCACACTTTATATAGATTTGTGAACGGGATTATCTTGGGAGTAAATATGGGGATGTCTAAAGTTTTATCATAGTTACATAAAGTTGTCCGTGCATGTATTGATAAATAAATAAATGAATAAATAAATAAATAAATGAATAAATAAATTCTCTGACTTAAAGAATACCTGATAACTGTCAATATAAAAAAAAAGTAAGGTTTGTACAAATAAACCTTGGTTACTTGTTGTGCTTTCTTACTGTCATTAATATACGATGATAACACATAATAATATTTGTTATTATCATATATTATTGATATATCGCACTAAAATATTATTTATGATACTATTTTATATCAACATTAAAGTACATGGTATTAACTAGAATAATGCAGAAATATCAACCGCTTACTCCTAATATTGTGTTTGATAAATTCTCGAAAATTGTATTTGATTGCTTGAATAAACAATGAAATCATCAGTTGGGCAATTGTTTATATTATAATATTTTCCAAAATATCGCATTTACCCTTAGTATTCGTGGAAATAGTACAGACCGAGATCAGACATCATAGAACACGGCGTCTGATTAGGGTCTACATTAAACTGTTTAACATTCTTCTAGCAGACAGTAAAATGAATTTGTTCAAATTTTAGGGTAAGGTAGTTGTAGTCACTAGCGCTAGTGACTAGCCTTTATAATCATATTATTTTATTTTAGTGGGTTATCAAACAGGATTACTGTATTCGACCTGATTACTATGCGCTTAGGTTTTTTTTTTCTTCAAAATTACTGGGAAAACTTGCGGTAAAATATGCATATATCTACTAAGGGTACTTATTTGATGATGTTTAAGCGATTTTTATCTGATTTTCTTTATAAATCCATATGTTGTGGGTACCCATTTGAACTGCATCGATTTGTCGATGCAATTCAAATGGGTACCCACAACATATGCCTTTATAAAGAAGTAGACAAAAAGTACGCTGGTTGTAATCTGAAGACCACGGAATTGCTTGACTGTGCGCTTATAGGGATATGTGCGGTACTTAGATCGAATACGGTAAATATTTCGTGACTGGAGACTGGAGCCAGTCTCTATCTCTTGATGTGTGGACTTTGAAAACAATGTATATTATCAGGAAATAAGGAAAGTTTGCCGTTTCACAAAATAGTATATTACCAGACTGTGTACTACAATTTCACTTGTATTTTAAACCCATTTCTGCCAATTTACGAGGAGTCTATCTTTCGAGGAGTCTGTCTTTCGTATGATCATTTTTATAGTTTTTTTTTTTTGTTTCATTTAATGAAAACAGTGTAGATTCTGATCAGACGCTGCATTCTGCAGTCTATCTGATTTGAGTCTACACTGTTTGCCAATGTACCTTTTATTGAGACACCATGTATAAATGGGTTAATTTGTAGCAAACCATATCACTAACTTTATTTTCATTACCATTACCAAATAATGACACCTGACACAAGTAATTTTGGATTTTTAGATTCTAAATATGTCACACACACACACACACACACACACACACACACACACACACACACACACATTCTATAATTACCTGTTTGCTTTTTATTTATTTTTAGAATTATCAAGTTTGATTTTATTTAATCATTTAGTAAAAAATACTTTGGTGGTGTAGCTGTATTTTGTATAACCCATTTAAGTGAATAATTCAATATTTAAAGGGCTTTCTTTAAAACAAATGATTCAATTACTTCGACGTAACATTTTATTCGGATTTTTATTTTTGCCTTTATACACCTGTAACGTGTTTAGCAAGAATTAAATGAAAAACAAATATCATAAAATGATAATATCACTGAAAAACGCACAAACGGACTAATTTCTGTTTGTAGCCACACGATTTCATTACGAAAACATGCCTATTCAAATATACTGAAAATTTTACCACCAAAAAATGAAAATTTTCAGATAAAAAATTCTGATATTTTTCATGTTTCTGCTCAAAACATAGATTGTGGGTACTCGTTAGAACCGCCTCATCGAGGCGGTTCTAACGAGTACCCACAATCTATGTTTTTGAGCAGAAATAAGGAAAATAATGTATACCCCTGTAAACCCCAGTTTTACTATATAAAAGTGGGGTTTAAGTGGGTCAAAATTATATAGGTATGTTTTCGTGATGTGGTTTGTTCTTTAATCATTCCATAATTCTGTACATATTAATTCCATTTACTACCTCATGAATATTCTTGTACCTCATGGATATTCTTGTATTAATTCTTTATGAATATTCTTGTACTAATTCAATCTCTTTTCTGTTCTCTTTTCTTCTTTTTTTTCAGTTACAGAACTGGCTTAACTTTCCGTTATTAATTGACTGCCCTTTTGTCTTTATTCTATTGCAGTGGAAAATAGATCCACAAATACTGTCTACTTATACGTCTTAATTATTTGTAAAAGTTTTGTACATGCAAACGAAACAAACTCTGAATAGATATTAAATGTTCATGACACATTACGAAAACAAGCCTATTCAACTATACCGAAAATTTTATCACCAAAAAATGAAAAAAAATTCAGATAAAAATTCTATCTTTCATATTTCTGCTCAATCACAAATTGCGGGTACGAGGCGGTTCTAACAAATACCCGCAATCTACGTTTTTGAGCAGAAATAAGAAAAATACTGTGTTCCCCTGTAAATCCCAGTTTTACTACATAAAAGTGGAGTTTAGGGGTCAAAATTATACAGGCAAGTTATCGTGGTGAACCGACAGGTCATTATTTATGTAATTACATTGCACATTCAAAAATATGTCACACACACACACACACACACACACATCTTTATAATGATATATCTAAAAATAAAATAGGTATACCATTATCGTTATTGATTGATTTTTTGTTTGACTGATTTGTCATTGAATTGTAACGGAAACTGTCAACTTTTGTTGTGATGAGAGAAGTCATCCTGTTTCCGGTAAATGTACAGATATACATGTACATTGCAACAGAGCATCTACCTCGGAGTGAATTTGAAAACCCACACAATGTCCGAACCCTTTCGTACAGTCTGGTCCGAATCTGCAGCCCACTGTGTTTACTGCTGAGATTCCCCAGACTGTGCGAACTGTTACATGCAATTTGCGTATTCACGCAGTCTAATAAAATTTACGTAACTTTGGTTATTTGACGATCTGTATGCTGCAGTTTAAGTATACATTTGGTAGATTTTCCGCCATTGTTTACAAGGGAGATAACTTTTGTAACTTCATGTTTGTTTTTCTATGTACATAGTCCCTTCCGGAAAAGCGGTATTTTCTAAGAGGAAAGAATCTCCGCGAAGGTAGGATCAAATTGTTTCCTTTTAGAGTAAACCCTTTTTTCAGAAGGGGGGCAAATCAAAGTTGAAAGAGTTGTCTTCTCTGAAAGTGTATCCATTCCGCCACGGACGTCAGCGAACAGTACACCAAGCCGCACAATCTTACACACTCATTGCTATTCACTGAAATATCCATATTCCATTGAATCCAATGCTTATGGAAGCGAATAGCAAAGGCCCTGATCAGAGTGAGCGAACGTGCTAGCTGATCTGGGATATGGTGCGGTTCAACTATATTGCACTGTTTTTTTTTGTTTTTTTTTTTTTTGTCGTTTTGTTTTGTTTTGTGCGAGAGCTGTGACGAATAAACATTAGACCTGTTGAGAGGTATTTGATAGTGGGACATTTTTTTTCTTATATCGCCATAAAAGCATGCGTTGTGGGTGCTCATTAGAAGCGCGAGACCTATGTTATTTTTTATGAAAAAAAAAAAAATGTTTTTTTGTTTGTTTGTTTTTTTTTATGGAAAACTACAGAAAACTATCCAAGAGTTATCACTACATACTCCTTAATCCTCTAATAAAATATGAGATTTAGTAATATTAAATTGTTGAAACGGGAAGACCCCGACTGGACTGCAGCAAATGAGCAGTCTGATCTGAGCATTTCGAGGGTTGAGCGCAAGACTATGGTAACTCAAACATATTTTTGAAACCCTTGTTTAGGGGCAACTTGGACCCCTTTGTAAACAATGCAAATTTAGGTGCCATTGCTCATACGCGCAATGGCACCTAAATTTTCATTGTTTACAGAAAGAAATGTTGTAATCTCCATAACGCCTTCATGGTGAGGAGATTAGGTTTGGGGAAAAACAACCATCTGACTTATGCCAGTCTTGCGCTCAACCCTCGATTTATAGTAAGCGCGTCATACGCACATACGGAACTCTCTTTTTTCACGTTGTGGCCAATCTATTTGCCCTTTATATATATTTATGTTATGATATTGTTGTGACCCATTTAGTATATATACTGTGAAAAATCCAAATATTTAGTTAAAATTATTATAATAATAAAGAAATATTTTTATGACTTACAACGATTTACATTTGATATTGGTTGATTTCAGTTTGACAACAATAATGCGCCATTTTCAAGGATGATCCATCCAGACACAGGACTTCAATCACGGATGTCACCGTTTGAATTAATTATTTTTCCCTTTTGTAATATTCTTTTCATAATCCAAACTATCTACAGACATGAAGTTATGCACTCTGACTTTTACAGTGTAACTTGACCTTTACCACTCCATGGGCTAATTCAGCAGAAGACAAATAGATGATACATTTCTTATTTTATTTTTATTTTCAGAAAGCAGGATTTGACATTTCATGCAAACTGTCTCCATTGCAGACAATTTGCATGAAATGTCAAATTCTGCTTTCTGGGAAAATAAGAAAAATATTTAAAAATGTTTGCAGCTGAAAATCTTACACAGAGTGCTAAGCGTTAGTTATCGTTCCCTTTTGTTGTTCTTTTCATAATCCAAAACTATCTACACAGACATGAATTTATGCACTGACTTTTACAATTTAACATGTATCTTAGTATTTTTTTTTTTTTTTTTTAACAAATCTTGACATTATGCATAGTCAAGTTTTGTATTCCGCTGCCTTTCATACATTCGCAAACACGCACACGTATAACTACGATTTGTATTGTTTAGTTTTGCTGCAAGTCATACACACGCACACACACGCACGCACGCGCGTACGCATTTCATTTTCGAAACCAAACATTGAGAGGAATCATTAAATGCGCTGTGAACCAACGCTGGTTCAGGAAACATTAGACTACATGTATATTAGAGAGAAAAAGGAAGATTGAGTTTAGAAAAAAAAAAATCGGAGAGAAAACATAAGAAAGTCCATGAATTTCGCGATTCAGATTATTTTTTTTAAGGATTCGACCCCGTAGTCTTTTTCATTAAAAAGACCATTTTAATGCTTAAATGACGGCCTGACATTTATACCGACAACGCATTGATGCAAAATGCCACACGCGAACAGAATTAACCCAGACCAACCTACGCATAAGCTGTTCGCACGTTATTTACAAACGACACCGGTTTTATTAATTCTGGAAGCCGGGCGAGAGAATTACACAAATTGAGGAGCGCTTTACCGGCATTTCAGCAGTTTTCAGACTTTATGTGGCGGACTGGTTTGATGTGGGAAGAGGCCGGTTTCCCCGTGATAAGCACCGATCTTTCTTACATGATTGAATTACTGGTATAGTCCGTGTTTTACGGCACATCAGCGTACATAAAGCCATATCGCGTTGTACATAGCATATAGACACAAAACTTAAACGACGCAAATTCACATTCGGCAATTTTATTACTGCATAGCATCCAAAAACTAGGACATACGCAAACAGTGCATACCCAGATCAGACGCCGCTGAACGCGGCGTCTGATCAGGGTCTACACTGTTTGCATTGGATATAAGCATATCTCTAAAACAATGAATAAAAATAAAACAAACTTAGACTTCTATTAAACTGAAAATGAACCTGTGCATAGATCAAGAAAAAATCAACTAGGCATAAGTGTGCTGAAATATGTTTTTCTGCGCATCCATATTTATTTATTTTTTCTTCTTTGAGTAGCACTGTGTTGGGCTGACTTATTACAAAAGGAAATTTCCCCTTATCTGATATCATTGTGCTATGCAAAGACTATAATATCATCATCTCGTAAAATACAACACTTTATTAAAATACATTTCTTTGATGTTTTCTTAAAATGAATTGATCAATTCTGATAAGCTTCATTTATTAACTTCATATTCAGCGACGAATCAGGGCTCCAGAGAAGCGGAGCACCAAATAAAAATATTCTTATTTCTTCTCTGAAACACGTTCTGCGTTTCATTTAAATCATCTCTAAACTTATGATTCGATACAGAAAACAATTATCATTTATATCTTGAAACTAACATCTTATGTAATTGCTTGTACGACTGTTAGACTGTTAGCCAACAATTCATTAGTGCACTTCATGTTAAATAATAACTTGACAAACGAAAGTTTTGAAAACACCGCACTCAAGGGACGACTGACAACTCGTATAATTGCTGCTCATTTCGGTTTACTCCAAATCACAATCGACATCTTGATCAAAATGATGAGCTCGCATCGTCACATCAAAACCAATAAATTCCCATCAGCACATGTATATTACATTGAAATAAAACATGCATCTGCTATGTATAAGCGCTCAAAACTGTCGGACGAGGTGAAATGGACCGCATGACGTTTACATTCAAAGTAAATTGAATAATGTGAAAGATACATACCTCAATTCAACAGACGTAGAGATGGATGAATATAAAAGTTATATATTCCTTATCAATGCGACACTGTTAAATTTGAGCAATGTGTCAAATGTTCGGCTGTCACAAAATTCAGTACCTGTCAAAGTCGACTCAGGCTTAGTTTACGACTTGTTCGGTTCTATCTGATGGATTCTGTCAAGACGAAACGTTTCTCTCCTCGATAATGTATCTGCCTGCCATAACCTATAGCCTGTGGGCGGAGCCAGCACACCGCTGCTCATGAATATTCACACAACAAGATAACAGTAGATTTCCAAGACAATACGCTTGGCAATGTATTGAACAATAGAAGGTGTTGGTTTCAACTTGGAATGGTTTCTAGTGTGGAATGTAAATTGCCTGAGCGCAGAAAATGTTTTACGATTCTTGACTAGTTTTCTTATTAAAGTAAATAGACGGTGTGCTAGAGCAGGCAAAATTCAATTATATTTTTTCTTCCGAAAAGAATCCCGTCTGCGAACTGTATTTTCTCATTTAAAACTAATATATTGACCCAAGTCTTGAGTTAAGGACAAAATGAGAAGATTCACCCATCAATGTCAGCCCTGCTAATAAAACTTGGAAAACAGTATGAGACAGTATAAGAAACAAAATTAACAGGACGTTTGTTTCCGTTGATAAACAAATCCACCATATATGTTCAGTGGATTCCCTAACTCTTTGCACAGGTCCATGTTTATATTAACGCTTAACATACTTGGTACAAACAGTCAGCAGACGACATTTTGAAATTTTTTTTTCTTATTTTTTTTTTCACCAGAAAATATGCTTTGACATATCATGCAGCTTGTCTCCTTAGAAGACAATTTGCATGGAATGTCAAAGCCTATTTTCTGGAAAATAAGAAAAAAACATATCTGTTGAGATAAGGGTTGTGGAATCTGATTTAGTTTTAAAAATTTAAAAGTATTATTTCTTTTACAGAAATTCTTGTGTTTAATGCAAACAGTGTAGACTCAGATCTACGGCATCTGATCTGAGTCTACACTGATATTTGGGACGCTCGGAATTACTGCTGTAAAGTGTTCTTAAGTCTGCTGTGAGCTTTAACGCTTAGCACTCTGGGTAAAATTTTCAGCAGACGACATTTTGAAATATTTTTCTTATTTTTCCCAGAAAACAGGATTTGACATTTCATGCAAATTGTCTCCTAAGGAGACAGTTTGCATGAAATGTCAAATCCTGTTTTCTGGGAAAAATAAGAAAAATAACATCATTTTGTCGTCTGCTGAAAATGCCCAGAGAGTGGTAAAGGTTAATTATGTCAAAATTAAACTGGAATTTCGGCAGATCATTTTCAAATTTTCGTTGGTTCTCAGACTGTATTAATTTGCATTCCTCTGGCCAAATTCAGCAGACAGACAACAGACTGGTGACTTTTTTCTTATTTTTCTCAGAAAATAGACTTTGAGCTTCCATGCTAATTGTCTCCAAGAGAAGACCACTTGCATGGAATGTCAAAGTCTATTTTCTGAAGAAAACAAACAACAAAAAACAAAAACAAACAAACAAAAAAAAAAAAAAAAAAAAAAAAAAAAAAAAAAATAATAATAATATGAATACTATTTCAAAATGTCATATGTTTAAAATTTTATCCAGAATGCTAAGCAGTAAAAGTGTCATGGTTACAAAATTTAGTGCTTATTAAAATCTTGTACTGAATTTTCAAAATTCATTAACACTCCCTATTGTTAAGTGAGAAATGAAACTTCCGGAAAAAAAGTATTACCAAGAAATTATACACGAATCCATAGATTGAATGCATACAAAATGTCGCAGAAAGTATAGCAAAAAAAATAAACTGCACATCTGTGGAACGATATCGCAGTCCGAAAATCGAAAACGTAATTTCTGAATATTTTTGATCCAACCGCAAATCATTCTCTATTCATAGTAGAAGAAATAGTGCTTTTGTCAAGATACATCCTAATCATGCATGTATTTGTTTTAACCCTTTAAGAATCTAATCTAAGTTGCTAATCACAACTGCACCAGACTACATTCTGTTTTCTCTTTTTTTTTGTATTTTTCATAGAAAAGCAACGATATTCATACGCAAATGCCAAGTCTTATTTTTTTTAACTGAAAAATAACAAAAAAAAAAAAAAAAAAAAAAACAACAACAACAATAGAATGCCATCTGCTACTATTTAGTTTAGCACTCTATGGGTTTAACTGCAATAGTGGAATTTATATTGGTACACGTTATGTAATAAATACATGTACTTTTTTATTAAAAAAAAAAAAAAGAAAAAGAAAAAACAAATTACTAAATTACTACACACAGGCGAATAAAACATAAAACTGATGCACATTCCTTCTCTTACGCCTCCTGTGTGTGGCCTGAGAAGTAGTTAGATAAATGAAGTTCTGTTCTGTTCTGTTAGAAGTTCGTGGTACAAGTGAATGGCGGATGGTGATAGAGAGAGAGAGAGAGAGAGAGAGAGAGAGAGAGAACAAAAACCTAAGAAGAGAGAGAGGAAAAAAAAACACGACATTTCTATCTAAACGAAGACGTTAAACCAACCTTTCACCGCTGAAGACATTAAGTCATGTTGGCGTCAGATCAGGGTCCGCACCGTTTCCACTGATCCAGTTTATTAGAAAAACATGCCTATATAATTTTGACCCCCTTAAACCCCACTTTTATATAATAAAACTGGGGTTTAAAGGGGTATATATTATTTTTCTTATCTCTGCTCAAAGCATAGATTGTGGGTACTCGTTAGAACCGCCTCGGCGAGTTCTAACGAGTACCCACAATCTATGTTTTGAGCAGAAATATGAAAAATATCAGAAATTTTTATCTAAAAATTTTCATTTTTTGGTTGTACAATTTTCAGTACATTTGAATAGGCGTGTTTTCGTAATGAATTTTTGGACGCACCAATAGATAGTAAAATCGGATTGTTAAAATTTTTGAACCAGTATGGTAAGGAAATCAAGTGTTCGAATATTTAGGGTAAATACGTTTTCTAAAACTTTTTTTTTTTTTTTGATGCTAAGCGGCTAACGATGCTTTGAACAGTTGGGCTTAGTACTATTGTGTCATTGGATAATGATTTTTCGTAAAGAAAAAAATCACAACACGCAATTTATGCTTGACTGATTCATTTGTAAATGGTTGAAAAAATAAACTTTATATGAAACAAAACAGTCGTATAAATGCATGTTATCCCGTGCATAAAGCATAGTTAATTAAATCTACAACATATTTAAATATACGTTTAGCATGCTTGGTAAAATATCAACAGATGACCTTTAAACAATCCCTGAAAATAGGCTGGACACAGATTTTTATTTAGTAATTTTTGCCTTTATTTTTGCATGCAAAACTATTAATTCTATCACCTCGAAGCTTTGCCATTTCAATACAAATTGTCTCCTACCAGAAAATATATTTTGACATTTCATGCAAATTGGGGACAATTTGCACGAAATGTCAGAACCTATTTTCTGGGAAAAATAAGAAAAGAATCAGTTCTTTTTTCTGCTAACTTATCCCAGAGAGTGACAATGGTTAAGAACCGTTTGTTGTCAGATAATCAGATAAACAGACTATAAACAGATGACTTGGGTGACAACCATGACATAAGAGTTCAACATCAGCAAATAGGAAAAAAAAATAAGACAAAAATATATAGTAAAATAAAACCAAAGCTTCAAGGTGATAGAATTAATAGTTTTGCATGCAAAAATAAAGGCAAAAATTATTAAATAAAAATGTGCCCAGTTTTTGTCTACCCTATTTTCACTTAATAACGAATAAGAAAATAATCACGAAACGATGGTGTTTGGTGAACTTGAGACGAGAAGTTATTTCCTAGTTGAGTAGAGAATTTTTTTGCAGATTTCCCTTTTCGTTAATTCGTTAACGTTAACAGTTTGTGCATAGAAATGATTAAGTATTTCACGGTCAAAACCAAGTAAAGAAGAAAACAAACAAAGAAACAAAAAGCAAAAAACCAAACAGCAGCTGCAGCAGCAACAACAAAAACAAAACTACAATGTAGAAATAAGTAAAAGCCAAAGCGAAACAAAACGACATGCAAACATGCACTTGCATCTGCACACAACGACAACAACAGTAGCAGCAGCAACAACAGCAGCAGAACCGCCACTACCACAACCAAGAACAACAACGTCTTATGAGACAGAGATGACGGAGTATTCATTACGAAAACACGCCTATTCAAATATACTGAAAATTTTACCACCAAAAAAAAAGAAAATTTTCAGATAAAAAATTCTGATATTTTTCGTAACTTTCGTACTTCTGCTCAAAACATAGATTGTGGGTACTCGGTAGAACCGCGTCAACGAGGCGGTTCTAACGGGTACCAACAATCTATGTTTTTGAGCAGAAATAAGAAAAATAATGTATACCCCTGTAAACCCCAGTTTTACTATGTAAAAGTGGGGTTTAATGGGGTCAAAATTATATAGGCGTGTTTTCGTGATGGATGCGTGACAATTATTTTGAATATAAACCATACTACACATGTTAAATCTATATCTGCTGATCGTTGTCGGTCCGACAGTAATCTGTCGGGCCGATATCGGTCGAATATAGAATGAAGTAGACTGCTAGCTGGATGTGATAATCTAAAACTGTACGAAATCAAACTGCATTACGTCCAAAATAATAACCTTAGCAACTCTCTTGGCTAATTCAGCAGACGACAAATTGGGAATAATTTTCTTATTTTTCCCAGAGAACAGGATTTGTCAGTTCATGCAATTTGTCTCCAGTGGAGACAATCTGCATGAAATGTCAAATCCTGTTTTCTGGAGAAAAAAGGAAAATACTTCTTTAAGGCGTCTGCTGAAAATTTTACCTAGAGAGCTGTGCGTTAATCAAGGCTCAGTTTGAAATATTATAGTCTTCGAAATGTTACCAAAAGCACGACCACATACGTCACGTCACTTCACAACTGTTTTGCAATTCATTCTTGCCATCAATCGTACGTGACTGGAATGAACTTCAATAAAGAAAGCACATGCTTCTAGTAGCATATTGCCTTGATAGTTTTTTTCCCCCAATTACAGTCGACTCTCGTTATCTCGAATACCAAGGGACTGTCTGAAATACTTCGAGATATCCGTACTTCGACATATCATATTTGCAGAATAGAGTAAAAACTAATTCGATTAACCACATTTAACAAATATATGTATAATTAGACTCTTGGAGTTAGAGATATATTGAAAATATTGTGGAAAAGAGGAGAAATTGCTCCTTAGGAGCAATTTCTCCTCTTTTCCACAATATTTTTTACATGTTGTTAGATTTTCATGTTAAGCAGGGACCAGATTATCGCTTCGAGATAAGCGGTTATTCGTGATAAGCGAGTTCGAGATAACGAGAGTCAACTGTACTTTTGCCTGTTTACTAGGGATATACAACTGTTGTTGCGATTTTCTGTTTGCCTTTCCTCACACCAAGATGCTTTGGAAAATATGTCCACTATAAAGCTGTGGGAGGGCAGAAATCCTTTCCTTTTAGTAAAGCCTGTTTCATAGGAGGCAAAACCAATTTAGACGAAAGACTACCTTATTCACCCTTATTACCGCACATACCCCTATAAGCGCACAGTCAAGCAATTGCGTTGTCTGCCAGTGTACTTTTTGTCTACTTTTTTTTTCTATAAAGGCATATGTTGTGGGTACCCGTTTGAATTGCATCGACTTGTCGATGCAATTCAAATGAGTACCCACAATATATGCTTTAATAATGAAAATCAGAAAAAAAAATCACATAAACATAATCAAATAAGTGCTGTATTGATCTTTTTTTTTTTTTTTTTTAAAGTGTACCTTTGCAGGTAGATACTTATTTTACCGTAAGTTTTCCTAGTAATTTTGAATAACCTAAGCGCACTGTGCGGTAATTAGGTCGAATACGGTATTTCAAAATCAAAATCAATTGTGACATAATTGCCTTCCATGAAAGTGTATTTATTCTCCTTAGGGAGAAGGGAGAGGTAACTCAGGCAAAATTGTTTTATCTCATTTCTGAAAAATGAGGATCTACTCTAAAAGGAAAGAATTTGCTCCCCTTTGGGAGAAAATTCTTTCCTTTTAGTGTAGACCCTATTTTAGAAGGGGCTTGACGCGCAGTTAAGCAAACAGGAAGTCACAAAAATAGTTTCTTTTGGCAGAAATAAAGGTGAAATATCCACCAAGTGTATCCAATCCCATTAAAGAGAAATTTAACGAACATTTAGGATATCCTTGGTGGTATAAAGATGCGAACGTTTAGGTTAGTTTTATAATGCGAAGACAATTTACACATATAACACTCATTCACCGCATTTACTCAGTAAAATGTTGTCAAAAGTCCAGTTTGTGTCTGTGGTGGGTTTGAGAATACATAGCATTTTTTTTCTTCATTAACGCCAAAAATCATAAAATGACATATCCTTTATATGGCAGCCAACGGCAAACATACGCGTGACAGTTGGATTCAATATCAGTTCACCTTACCACTGGTCCTGCTGAACCCAGATATACCCTGCCTTTGCAAACAGTCTGGAGCCAGATTAGTTGGCTTCTGAAAAGCCAACTGCTCTGGATCTGCACTGTAATTTATTAGGTGAACTTGTATCAAGCAAAGTGATTGACTAACAATAAGAAGGGGGAATGGCGTTTTTATTCAGCACGACAAGGGTTAAGTTTTGAGAGTTGATATTTACTTGGCGACATTCAGTCTAAGTTATATGTTCCCTGCATATTGCCCCATAAAATATAGAGAAAACAGAATAATCATGGGTATACATTAATCGACAGATTTTAAGTATTTTACAATATATGCCGGCTTTTCAAATTGTTTTTATTAGCTCACCTGAGCAATAAGTGGTGAGCTATTGTGATCGGTCAATGTCCGTCGTGCGTCGTCCATCGTGAGGCGTCAGTAATTTGCTTTAAATGATATCTCCCGCTACATGTCTAAGCCAATTTCAATCAAACTTCACATGACTGTTGCCTAGGCGACTCTCTACTAAAATAGCTAAAATGGTTCCGCCCCCAAAGAATAAGAAGGCCATCAGAGCTAAAAGTAAAAAAAAAAAAAAAAAAAAAAAACTATTTGGAACTTCTCCTGAAACAAAAGTCCAGTTGACTCCAATCTTGACAGGAAGTATTAGGGAGACATGTAGATCAAAATTAGCTAAAATCGTTTCGATCGGAAATCGAAGATGGCCGCTACGGCCGCCCGTTTGAAAATCTATTTTCCACTTCTACTGAACCGAAAAGCCAACTGACTCGAAACTTGGTAGGAAGTATCGGGGCGACAGGTACATAAAATGGCTTAAAGCGTTCTGATCCGAAATCCAAGCTTGCAGCCATCTTGAAAAACTATTTTGAAATTCCCCTGAACGGAAAGGCCAATTGACTCAAAACTTGGTAGGAAGTATCAGTGTGACTTGTGAATCAAAATTACTAAAATCGTTCCGATCGGAAATCCAAGATGACCGCCACGGCCGCCAATTTGAAAATCTTCTATAAAATAATAGTATGTTGAATTAACTCATTAGAATCGCATCGATAAAGCGATTCTTATGAATACAAACAACATTCAATTCAATGATAAAATAAGAAAATTTTCATAATTTTTGTTTCTTGACCTATCGGAAGAATTTCCTAGTGACTCAAAAATATCAGACAAACCTATTCAAAACTAAACATTTAAAGTTAAATAGTCAGAACACCCCTTGGCTAAATAGTAACATAAAAATTAAAACGGGAATGGAAACGTTGTTATGATAGATACACGATAACTAAAATCATATGGATTTTGTTAAATACAAAATAATTAGAAACACAACAATAAATACTATTCGCAAATCCAAACAACTAGCAAACGATAAACTAGCAGAAAATCTTAGGAATAATTCACTGGTACCTAAAGACTGGTGGAAGACATTGAAAACATTGATTAAATCTACACAGGATTCTACTATTCCACCTTTACATAGCAATGGTGTAACCTATACAGATTTGGACAAAAAGGCATATCTACTGAATGAATAAATTTCTACACAGTCTGCTCTGGACGAAAGAAATGCAAACCTTCCAAATACAACTTTACCTAATATAAACAAATTGGAATCGATTACAACAAGTCCGCAGAAAGCAGAACGATTCTTAAAGCCTCTTAACTCTTTCACTGCCACAGGCGATAATAATAGGCATTTGCAAACAGAATAGATCCTGATGAGACGGCTCAATGAGCCGTCTCATCTGGATCTAAGCTGTTTGACAATCAGTCATTCAACTTTACATATAAACGCCGTTCCAAACGATAATTTGTTAAAATAAAACAAAGCAGACGACAAATGTCATCTGAAATTTGGCGCCGAAAGAGTTAAACAAGGAAAGGCTGCGGATCATTATTCTATCACTAAAAGAACCTTAAAAGAACTAGCAAATCTCCTTTCTGTTCCATTATGTTACCTGATCAATTATTTATTTTCTATTGGTACTGCCCATATTTGTGAAAAAAGACAAATGTAACTCGTGTATTTAAGAAAGATGATCTTTCAGAACCCTCTTAATTATAGACCGATACCGTTTTTGAGTACGGTGGGCAAAGTTATGGAGAAGATTGTGCATAAGTATGTCTTTTTTTTCGAGATTGTAGAGTTCTTACAACTCTGCAGTCAGACTTCGTGCCATGAGATTCTACCGTCAATCAACTTGTAGATATTTATAATGCATTTTATAAAGCACTGGGCGACGACAAAGAAGTCCGTGCTATTTTATGTTGTGATATTAAAGGCTTTTGATAGAGTGTGGCATAAGGGTCTGATATATAAACTGCAGAAAGTTGGCATTAGTGGAATCCTGTCAGACTGATTCATTGACTGCCTTACAAACAGACTACAAGGAGCTGTGTTACCGGGGACCACTTCCATGTACATTTTTGTTGAAGCAGGTATTCCTCAAGGCTCAATAATTGGACCATTACTATTCCTAGATGTTTATATAAATGATATTGTGGAAAGTATAAATTCTAACCTTAGGGTTTGCCAACGACACGAGTCTTTACCTTATAGTTGATAACCGAAATAAATCGGCTGATAAGCTCAATGCAGACCTCTCCAAAATACATTTATGATCATGTAGATGGTTGTTATGGCTGACTTTTTCGCATGAACGCATTGAAACTGTTAAATCAAAAGCATGTTCCGAGTGAATATAGTGCGGAAGCTGGAGTTCTCACTAGACAGGAAATCTTTAGAAACTATGTATTTCTCTCTTATTCGTCCTTTATCGGATACACTATGGGACAACTGTATCCAATATGAGGCAAATGAAGTAGAAAAAAAAAATCCAAAACGAGGCCGCACGGACAATAGTCGGCGCTACCAAACTAGTTTTGATTAATGCGCTTCTTCAAGCTATAGGATGGGAATCTCTTGCATCTAGACGTATGAAACATAAATTATTATTATTCCATAAGATGCAAAATGGACCTTGTCCAAATTATTTATCAGTCTTTGTTACTCTGTGTTTAGAAGACCTGGAATCTATTCTAGTATTTACAAGTGCAATGCCAAGAGGTGCAACTGTTGTAAGCATATATGTAATGATTTTACCATTACATCATCAGTTAATGTCAGAACAATTTCTGTGATCAATGATTCTGAATTGGACTGAAAATCTTTGGACGTGATATATGTTTAACTTGAAACACTATAATTTGTAATAAGCAGTTTGTTGGTCAAACTGGTCGTGCTCTTAGAAAACGGTTTGGTGAACATTATCGCAGAATTAAAAAAGCCTAGAAAGATTGATATATTTCTGTATCAACATTTTAAACGTACAGGCCATTCTCTTGTTAATGTTTCAGTGCATTCAGTGGAGAAAATTTACTTTGATGGAAACTCTTCTTCGAGATTCAAAAATATCAAAAGGCATCATACTGAATTAAAATAGATTAAATTATTACACACGCCTTTTCCACTGGGATCTAATAATAACATTTACCAAGAATGTAATATTTCTAAAATGCCTGATTTTGACGCATTTGCACTTTTGGATATTCGAAAACGTAAGCAAAGAACCCGTGGTTTAAGAAGAAATGGAAGTTTAAAAAGGAACAATACTGCAGTAAAGAGGTCCACTGCTTCACGTAAGGTTTTATCATATATTTTAAAGAACCATGGTCGATATTCTATGCTTTCAGTTTTAAGTTACCTTCCTGTTTCCGTAAAACATATTTTAGATATCGAGGCTAATATACTCTACGATGGGGGTCATCAACTCTATGATGCTGCATTCCTGACCAGATGTTATACTCATCATGCTCTTCGTCCATTTATCGATACCGAATTCAATCATAAAATACATTTTATTGAAATTCCTTTCATAAATAAAGGAACCTAGTGATTTTAATGACAAATACATAAATTTATCAATACCTGATTGTTTTGAAAAAAGGAACCTCCAATTATTAGTTATAAATATAACAGCCTATAAGAAATCCTATTTTTAATTTCAATAAACTTTTTTTTCAGATATTGACATTCATACTAATACCTCTGACACATGAGATTGTAAAGACTTCGTGTTAAATTATTATGCAGCGACTTGTCATTACAGTCTTAAAGTATTTTCAGGTCCAAGAAGTCGTACACTAGTTTCTCAGGGTCCTAAATACAGATTAACTTATCAGATAGATTTTAATAAATGTAGAGAAGAAATACTTTCTGCATGGAACGATTTTGGTAATGGTGTAAACGATAGCATGTTGAGCTTGATGCTTTAGAGGAATTGAAATTAAACATTTTCAGTGTTATCAATAAACGTATTAAATTTTATTCCTAAATAATCTATAACCACCTAAACCTAGATCTACTTTACGTCATCTGAAGCAGGGTATTCAAGAATTTCGTAGGAAGTATATTTCGGTTCTAGCTGATCAAGCTGCAAACAACACAGTCTTTGTTTGACGGTTACATTATATTCATACACTGAAACAGGAACTGAGCGGCGCCAAGGCCTATAAAGAGATTTCGGAAGTCAAATGTCTTCGGCCACAGCAACCGTTTAGCCCTGAAGTTTTCTGTAAATGTTCAGGAACGGCAAGATAAGCCTCATACGATGTATTGGTTACCTAAGCTTCATACGATGTATTGGCACGTAAGAGTCATAAAAAACATATAAAGCAAAATGTATAGCTATTCAAGCTCCTATTCTATTTCTGAACTTTCTAGCTTATTAACTTCTTGCCTCACTGCTATTAAAATTCATGTAATTAGATATTGTGAAAAAGTTTACGAAAGAGCAGGCAGGAATTTGTTATGGTCAATTAAAATTTCTTATAAGGTACTTAATAAACTAAAGTCAAGAGAATTTTGCGCGTACAGTTTGTCTAAATATGATTTTTTTTTCTACGCTTTATACAACTCTGCCCCATAATTTAATCAAACAGAAACTTACAGACTTAAATGAGAGTACTTTTCAAAGGGAAGGCTTTCATTTTCTTGCCTGTAATGATAGGAATGCATTTTTTTACTTCTGATGAACAAAACTGGTTTTAACATTGGTCTTTTTAAAACATTTGTGACCCATTATAATGCCTTTTAGGCAACATTTTCATTATATTTGGCACTACGATACACAGACAAACTGCGAGAATGGGTACTAATTGCGCTCATCTTGTAGCAGATTTGTTTTTGTTTTCTTGTGAAAGAGATTTTATGATGCCACTTTCTAATGATACACAAGCCGATGTTATTGAAGCTTTTAACTCAACTTTCAGATATTTGGACGACCTTTTGAATATCGACAATCCTTACTTTGAAGGAATGGTGACTCAAAGTTATCCCAATGAATTGCACTTGGACAAAGCCAATTCTACTGATACAGAAGCCGCATATTTTGATTTGTATTTATCAATTTCTAATGATTTTGTTGAATCTAAAACTGATGACAAACGCGATGATTTTGATTTTGTCATTGTTAATTTTCCGTTTTTGGATGGCGGCGTGCCCCTTTTAATGGCGTTTACATTTCTCAACTTATTCAGTTTGCTAGAATAACTAGTCATTTGGCCGATTTCAATGCCCGTAACAAAACTTGGAATGACAAACATCTCCAAGAGGGGTAACGATCATAAAGTTCGGAAAGCTTATTCTAAGTTTATTCGTCGACACTACGAACTGATCTCTAAACATGATAACGGACTAAAATACTTCTGCTACGAACCTGAATTTTATGGTGTCTTAGTGTATAAGTTTGGAAAACATGTAGGAAAATTTGAACTTTCTGATCATTTTAGTAAAATTGTCATTTGTTATAAATGAAAGTGGTATAACTTTGATGTCATAAAACAGTCTGCTTGCTTACCGCTGATCCAATCACGGCTGACCACTTTGCATACGTCTTTTATTTCACGCCGATGGGTCGGGGTTCAGACTCTATGATGGCCCGTCTTAAAAAACAAAAACAAAAAAACTATTAATTAGGTGGTCTGGGCCTTTTTATGTCTGTTTCTCGGCTCGATGGGGTTCAACCGGTGGTTTTCATTTGCTTCAGTATTTCAGTGTTGTTGTCTGACAACACAGGGATCTCCAAAAGTCTAATCATATGTTTCGTGTCCTCTTCTTTGCTTCATTATAGGCACTATCTGTGATTTATCTGTTGCTGATCGTTCCAAGGCAGTGCTTTCATTGTTGTACTGTTTTTGTTAATTGTTATGTAGTGTTTCACTTTCAAATGATTTCTCTTAATAATTATATTATGTAAGTTGATTATATATTCAGTTAAGTTTGGGTAACAGAGTTCCCGCCTTTTTGGGAAAGAGTTGCGAACTCAGCTTGTCGTCTGTACATTTTGTGGCTCCTTTATTGTATTTGTCTGTCTTTCTTTTTGGTGCTGGGGGCTTGTAGTGGATCTGATTGTATCAGTTTCTGAGTTCTTTTATTTACTTTTCCTGATTCTGTCGTGGTATTTCCTCTTATAATTTTCGTAATATAGAAGATACACAAACAATATACGCAAACACATAGCTCTATTACAATTCTTTTCTCCCTGGTGTTATCTGTGAATGGAATCGTCTGCCACAAGAAACGCGCGATGCAACTACTATAGCGAGTTTTAAAAATAAATTGAATGAAAACAATATCAAAGCACCCATTTATTATTCTAATGGCAAGAGGAAAGAACAAATTATGTTCCTCCAGACTCAGAATGAAATGTAGTTCTCTGAATCAGCATTTGTATTCTAAAAATTTCGTCGATAGTCCTTTATGCAGATGTGCAGCTGTTGAAGATATAAACCATTACTTATTGCATTGTCCACTATTTCAGAACCATAGGCACGAAATGATGGACTGTGTCTCCGAAATAACAACCCCAAATGCAAAAACCCTACTGTATGAAAACCTGACCTTAACACTTGAAGAAAACAAACAAATCTTCAATGCCGTTCACTCCTAAATTACAAGAACGAACCGTTCCCAAGTACAGTTATAATTATACGCATGTAACAAATACAAAATGATCTGTAACTGCCCTGTAGATCGAATTTCGTAATTGATCAAATGCCGTGGGCTAGTCGGAATGCCCTTCTGGCTGAATAAGGCATAATAGTTATTTGTAAATTTAAATGTCAACCGGTTAGCTGAAATCTACAGTAACTATTTAACTTTCAATAGTTTATTTTTTTCTCACCTCTACTAAAGTGTCTAATAGTGTATTTTCTGTTTCTTTAAGATCTTCTTACATATTTTCTGTCTTCTTTACTTTCAGTAAGAAGCATTTTTTGAAATTGACCTAACAGATCACATTCTTGATATCTTCATTCTTATTGGAATACGGGAGATCTACTACTTCTTCTGAATCCCTTTTAAATATCCTTGTTTGGTTTTCTAGTTTTCAACACTCTGTACATGTGTGTGAATTTACGCAAATAAAATAATGTTTAAACCAAAAAAAAAAAAAAAAAAAAACAAAAAAAAAAAAAAAAACGAGTTCGAATCAGCGGCGTTAAACGAGCCATTGTTGAAATTCTGGTTATTGTAGTTTTATGTAACTAGCTTTCCCAGAGAATTTGCATTTTTGTCCATCTTGTCACCCAAAATCACTAATAAGGCGCATATAGATGTCCCAGTCACACACCTGAACAACAAGTAAATTAAACAACGATTTCCCATCCTGGAGTAAAGTAGCGCGTCGGCTGGTTCTCACCACCAACACTTTGTCTGATACGTTTGATTTGAAGAGTAAGGAAGCGCTCTAAACAATCACCAAACGACACCTACGTTACTATCGCAATCCTATTTTTGGCGAGTGTTATCACTGATAACGTGTTAAAATTCAACTGTAGGAAAAATAAAAATAATAATAATAAAACAAATACTAGTTTCTAGGAAGAAGCAATGCGTGTCATTGTTATTACGGTATCTTTGCAAACACATCCACGCACATTTAATACTGAGCATTATTTAAAATCATATCGCTGCTACCTTGATACATACGTAATGCTGCAGAATAATGCTACGTTTATGCAAAAAAGTTGAGAGAAAAGTCCAGGGAGTGCCACAATCAGAAGCCGCAGCCCATCCCAGACACGAAGAGGAAGAGGAAACAGGCAGTGTGTAGATAAATTGCAAAATCTAACACATAGTTATTTATAAACTGTAAAATCTTCCAGCTTGTATACAGAATGGTTTCAATTCCAGTACTCAGGTGCAATTTTACAAAAAAAAAAAAAAAAAAAAAAAAAAAAAAAATCATTTTTTTTTTGCACACATACCCGAACCGTCTTAAATATGTCGTAAGTAGTATAGTTATTCATTATATGCCTGTGTTCTGTTACTCCAAAACGATGACCTGTTTACGAATGTTATGTACAGTGTGCTGATCAAATATTAAAAGGATACATACGGAACCGATACATACAATACGGAATAATTCGAATCTAAGCACTAGCCATCCTTGACATCACCAGTGACGCAATTATTACATCAGGAAAGGTTATTGGTGCCGCCATGTTTTAATTCTGATAAACATTCCACCACGACACTTATCTTCTGCAGAAGATCACGTTTTGAGGCTAGAACGTTAAATCTTAGGTATGTATTTGTCTGATATCATTAATAGTAGTCTTGTGATTGCTTTTATAGTGTGCATTAAGCTTACATTTCTCAAATGAAACAATCTAAATTGCAACCGCATTTCTGTAAACTAAGATTTATCTAGGCATACAAGTGATACGTACGTTACCGATGGTAACGTATGCATCATTTGATATAAAGTGGTATTTCCGATATTAACAGCAATAATTTGGTAAGCAAAACATTGAAACATATTTACCCGTATAGTACAATGGTTTATCAAGAAAGTACATCTAACATACTTCTTTTTTCTCACTGACGAGAACAGTTTCTCTTATAAGCCGTCGGATGCACTGAGGTGCACGGAGTTCAGATTGTTTTACGATATTTCACCATAACTTTATGTTTACAGATACATGCTTATTTGATTCGAATTGCATCTGTAAGGTGAATTTTAGAGACAGTTTTATCAACGCATTTTGTTTTATAGACTGGAATTATTACTACCCAACATGACTTTGCGGTAACGTATATATCAATACCTACGTTGTTTAATAAACCCGACCAAAAATGAAAAAAAAAAAAACAAAAAAAAAAACAACAAAAAAAAAAACAACAAACAAACTTTTCCATAGCGTCATTAAACTGGCGACGTTACGTCATAGGCGACATCCACGTTCTAATGAACGAACTGAATTAAGTCATTTTCTTACTTCCGCTCAGTTTGAAATACTTTTTTGACGCTTTCCAGAAGACAGTACTCGCAAAAATGTATATAATAAATATAATAATGAACACTGTTTGCTTGATATGAAACATCTGTCACTCAGGAGCGTAGATAATTCGGTAAAACCTCGTTCCTTTTGAACTTGTTTAGATGAAAACGAGTTCCAAAGGCACGAGTTTTTACAGAAATACCACGTTTCTTGGTGACAGGTTATTGATATCAGCCAAACACTGTTGATTATTCTCTATTTACATTTCAGTTTGGCGATGTCCATAAGTGAAATTCATTATATATAGAAAGAGGCAAAAACAAAAGGCACAGTATTCCTAGAAAAAGAAAAAAAGCTAGGCAACGCCAGCATTATGTGCTTGCAGCAGCGCTCAGTGATAAGAAACGTGCTTCTAGAAATAGCAAGAATAATCTCAGAAACATACCAAGTAGAGGAGACGAGTGGCTACGGGTCCTTTGTTAATGAAAGTGAAAATGATAGAGAGCAGCTGAATAATTCTGGTGTTCTGGGAAATTAGTCGTGAAAATGCCAAAATTTGGCCAAGGTGTAAAGAAAATCAACGCACGTGCGTTTAGTAGGGCAAATAGAACAATAGGTTCTCTCAAAGCTGAGGTTGACAAGTTGAAACGCAAGATGAAAGGAAAAAGCAAACAAATCGAACGCTTATGTAAGAGGGTCAGTCTACATAAGCCAAAAACAGGACAGCTGACGCCAAAGAAGAAAACAATGGCTGATTTGGAGGCGCTGAAACTGGCTCCGAGGAGAAAGCAAATAGCTAGACGACAACTGCTTACATTCAACGTACTGATGCATAAAATTCACAAAACAAAAAAGCATGGGGAAAGAAAAAAGATCACAGCATGCATAGAATAATTTCTTGGAAGTTAGCCAAGAAGTATAGGTGTTTAAAAAGTATTTGCAGAGGTGTACACGTAAGCAGGCGCACATTTTCACATGCAGAGGATAATGACTTTGCAAGTAGTTGCGGTCATGGTACCCAAGCCATAATCTCAAAATGTGGTATCACTGTCCGACATGGAATAGGAGCTTTACAAAATCTAAAAGCCAGAAGGTACTTGTATTTAAGACGAACCTGGTCTTTTGAACATTCAAATTCTAAAAGGTTGTCTTTAGAAACAAAGGACACACAAAAGAACGAAAATCAAGACTCAGTTTTATTAAGTGTCTTCATATACAGCAATGTAATTATCCATCACGAAAACATGCCTATATAATTTTGACCCCCTTCAACCCCACTTTTATATAGTAGAACTGGGGTTTACAGGGGTATACATTATTTTTCTTATTTCTGCTCAAAAACATAGATTGTGGGTACTCGTTAGAACCGCCTTGCCGAGGCAGTTCTAACGAGTACCCACAATCTATGTTTAGAGCAGAATTATGAAAAATATCAGAATTTTTTATCTGAAAATTTTCATTTTCTTTGGTTGTAAAGTTTTCAATATATTTGAATAGGCGTGTTTTCGTAATGTCTAGTCTGCATATGCCCCAAGCAACGATTTAAGCGGTATTCGATTTTCAAAGTAACCAGAATGGGCTCAATGATCCCTAAGGAAATAAAAATATAAGGCGATTATGGTGTACTCGAGCAAAAAGTTGTCTCCACAGACTGGGTACCACCGAAAAACAGTTTACAAATAACAAAACGAACAAACTAACAGCATGTCTGACAGGTGGTATAGGAACTTAGCAATAAAATGATCAGAACGATTCGAAAACATAACATCCTGTCGAAAAACAAACACAGTGAACAATTAAAATCGGATTCAATCAGAGCACAAAACTGACGCTTTGTTAACACCTGAACTAGTGTTTTCTGCAAAGGTGTACGTCGTTAAAAAAACTTCTTACACGAGACAAAACATTAGTGAGTAGATGTTTAAACTACAATGGTTGTAGTGTGATCATCTGGTATACTATACCAGATTTAAGTCACAACGGTTTCCCTGCTGACCGTCCCATGGAGATTTTGTTTCGTAGTTTCCCTTCATTTTGTTCGTTTTGTTTTCTTTGGTGTGTTGACCTGTAAAGTGGGTTCGTTCATTTAACCTTATTTGGTGCCTTATATTTTGGAAATAATATCATCGTTTTTATTTGTTATGCATAAAATAAGGGGTGATTGGTTTGAGTAATTTTGAATTCACTTCAGTTTTAATATAGATTCTGTGGTAGAGATAAATATATGATGCTCATTTGTGATCATTTATCCTATACAGGAACATTTGGGAAAAAATCTATGAGGGTCCCTGGTGAGGCCCAATTGGCCAATAGTAGCAAGTGTAGTGTGGAAAACATAGGTGCTTCAGGAATTATCCAGCTCTGCATGTGTGTTCTGTGCTCCCCAATGGTTATTCGTTTTAGAATCTGTTGATCATCACTATGTGGTGTGGCGGTCGTAAACCGTCTGCTCGTACTTTATATAATGTACTTTATATTTTCTTGTCTTTTGTGATCACTGAGCCCATTCAGGGATTTTAAAACATTTATACGTGGGCCACTAATAGGCCCTAAACTTCATAGTCTATCCCAGAATGAATAGACACTACAGGAATTTTGAGTCCTGGGGATGCGGTCATTGCTCTCAAGGGTCATTCCATCTACAATCTAGGAGTTGTGCTTGAGAGCAAGGAACACTGGCACAAAGATGAAAACAATTGAATTTTAAAATTCTTCTGAGCAAATAATTCAAATATGATGCAAATAATATAAATATTGAGATACCTAGGAGAGACCATGCACTGTCACAAAACATAGTCCTCCCAAGACACCGAATATATTAGAATGACATGAAACATCTCAGAACAGAACAACACCAACCAAAAAAAAAAAAAAAAAAAAAAAAAACAAACAAAAAAAAAAAAACACACAAAAAAAAAAACAATGAATAAAGGTCACACTTCTCTTACAAAAAAAAAAAAAAAATAATAATTAAAAAGAAAAGTCCAGGGAGTGCCACAATCACATGTCGCAGCCAGTCTTGACACCAAGAAGAAGAGGAAAGAGACACAAACCCACAAGCGCAAAACAAACAAACGCACGTAAAACACACAGACAAGCTCTCGCTTCCCCAAGCGAGGTACTCGCAATGCTAAAATGACTGAAAAAAAAAAGAAAAGACAAACTGAATATAAATCGCCTCGTAGAATAAACAACAATAAACTGAAGTCTAAGCATTTGTGGTGAAACATCAAAAGACAAACTACTGAACGTAAAGTTAAGACGTTAAGACCTTGTATCTGTATGAAACAAACATGAATATAACACGTAATATAAATCATCAAGAGCTTTTGTTCGTCCAATGTAATTAGCCTGACTAAATAATCTGAAAAGATCATTTGGAAGTAAAGAGAATATTGAGTTCCTTAACCAAACTTGGCTAAAACAGCGAAGAGGACAAAACATGAACAAAGCCCCGCAGCAAGCAGCCCCAAGGCCACACAAAGAACAAACAACACCAGAAACACTGATAATACTGGTTTTTGGAACAATTAGAAATGATTGTCACTCGTTGTATTGGGTGACAGTATAAATGTTTTGCGGCAAACTGCATGCATAGAAAATGTCACCTCCAATAACTGAAAATTTTCAGATAAAAAACAAAAACAAAAACAAACAAAAAAAAAAAACCTAATATTTTTCGTATTTCTGCTCAAAACATAGATTGTGGGTGCTCGTTAGACCCGCCTCAGCGAGGCGGGTCTAACGAAAACCCAAAATTTATGCTTTTGAGCAGAAATAAGAAAAAAAACATTGTATACCCCTATACACCCCAGTTTTACTAGATAAAAGTGGGTTTCAAGTGGGTCAAAATTATATAAGCAAGTTTTCGTGATTGGTGACTGGCTATTGATGCAGAGAAAAATGAAAAACACAAGTTAGACAACGATCGACCAGATGTCCATGGTTGTACTACCTAGTGTTTTCGTTTCGCTCTGGCTTCTAATCGTCACTAGGCCCTCTATTTCGTTTCACCACAGTGTTTGTGATTATAATTATATGTTTTTTCTACTATGATATTTCCCTGATGAGACAGAGGACCACACCTATTGCTGTACTATGGAACTACATCAGGGCCCAGTTGTTCAAAGCTAACGACATCGTTAGTTAACGATTCGTTAAAATTTACAGTGATACGCAAATATGCTGAATTTTTTTGCTGAAAAAAATGTGAGTAGCTTTTGCAGTGCAAAAAATCAGCAAAAAAAAAAATATCAGAATATTGTGTATTGAATCCGCTAAAACAGTTAATGAAATGAACCATAACGAGCTCGTTAAGCTAACGACGCTTTGAACAACTGGGCCCAGAATTAGGATTTTACACAGGACAGCATCTGAAGCAGGGGACTTAATCAATGGTAAATCGACAAACGGCAACATTGAGGGGTACTGACACACTTTCAAGGGAGGCAGCAACGTCGATACTGTTTTGCCTTCCTTCTGGAAAAAGGGAACAAAATCTTTCCTTGTAGAGGAGACCACTTTTCAGAAGGGGCTTCGTGTGTTGGAACGCAAACTGGGCGTCAGTAAAGGTGTCTCTCTCCTTTGTAAATGTGGCAGAAAATCTACAACAGTTATCCTGTCCCCTAAACTAAATAATGACCAGGACGTCTTGGTAAAGGATATTCGATTAAATATAGATCCTCTAATTGATAGTTTACTCTGGGCATGTCGAAAATCGTCCTTGGCCCAGTTTTTAAAAACTTAACAAAGTTGTTAGCTAACATGTCCTTAAAATTTCTATCTTGAAATATGGCAAATACATTTCTTTTTTGCAAAGTTGTTAGCTGACGTGTCGTTAAAATTTCTCTTCAAATATGGAAAATATATTGATTTTTTTTGCTGAAAAAATCTGAGTGCAAAAGCTACTCACATTTTTGCAGCAAAAATATCAATGTGTTTGAAAATACCTTAGCTACAGCAGTTAACGAGTTTGTCATTTACTAGCTTGTTAAGCTAACGATGCTTTGAACAACTGGGCCCTGGTCTGTTTTGTAACTTTTATAATAATTACTGTTTCATAATATAAAGCAAGGACCATAAGGACTGTGCATCTTACTGCAGAAAACGCATAAGCTACGACGTCAGAAAACGTACCTTGGAACATGTGCGCCCAGCGAAGATTCAGATCAGCCTGCGCATTCGCGCAGTCTGATCTGAATCTTCACTGAGTGCATTTTTGATAGCCAAGGATGGAAAGTTTCTTCATGCAGAAGAAAGACCTGGCTCATTAGGTCATTTCCAGCGTTACCTTTCATATAGGATCCAGATAGAGAAAGAGATAGCTTTAATACATGACAAACGTGACCTTTTCGAAAACAAATGGAAAACTGTTTTAGAAGTTCTTTAAAAGAGGTAAGAATGACCACTGCAGCGCATCTCTCTCCCTCACTCTCTCTCTATCTCTCTCTCTCTGAGAGAGAAAGAAAGACATGACTCATTTACGTCTTCGCTGGGTACGTTTTCTTACGTTGCGACACATAACCACAAGGATGCATATGATTGCACTGTTGCTATTTTCAACTGGTTTATTGTATATGCCATGTTAATTAAGCATTTATTATCATCATAAGAAATTCCAAAACAAACAACATAAAAACAAAGCTGACAAAAAGATGACATTTTACATTAAAATGTGCAATTTCTCATTTTGTTTGATTGTTCGTCAGACGCGTTGGTACACATGTCGACAATCCTGTCGTACCGACCGTTAGTCATTTTACAGTGGCGCAAACAAAGTAAAGAGAATTCATTCGAAAGTCTTCAGATATATGTTTGGTTATTCTTCATGCTTAATTACTGACCATTACGAGCTTATTTCTTGTCCAGGGCCCAGGTTTACAATAATTCCTCAGAATTAAGGTCTACCTTAAGGTCCGAAAATTTAAGATACGAAATAAGATATTTAAAGTCAATTAAAGTCAATATTTTTATACAAGTTTAGTAGTCGATATCTAACTGTACTTAATAATTTCATCTTTGAAAGTCAGCCTTCATATGAAAGCGCAAAATGTGATTTGTAAATCCCGATCATCAAAATTCGACCTTAACTTTAGGAACGATTGTCTAGTCCCAGGGCAGCAAAGTGATAAGTATTTCATATACAGTTGACTCTCGTTATCTCGACCTCGCTTATCTCGAATAACCGCTTATCTCGAAGTGAAAATCTGGTCCCTGCCTATACATGAAAACCTAACAACAGATGGAAAATATTGTAGAAAAGAGGAGAAATTGCTCCTAAGGAGCAATTTCTCCTCTTTTCCACAATATTTTCAATATATCTCTAACTTCAAAAGTCCAATTACCTATCAGTTTGTTAAATATGGTTAATCAAATTATTTTTCCCTCAATTCTGCAAACCTGATATGTCGAACTACGGATATCTCGAATTATTTCAGAGAGTCCCTTGGAATTCGAGATAACGAGAGTCGACTGTACTTTACTTTCGTTTGTGATGCCGCACACTGTCTGAGTACAATGTCCCTGACTCTGAACCCATAAATGCTTAACCTTTACCACTCTCTGGGCATTTTCAGCAGACGACAAATTGATGATATTTTTCTTATTTTTCCCAGAAAACTGGATCTGACATTTCATGCAAATTGTCTCCTTGGGAGACAATTTGCATGAAATGTCAAATCCTGTTTTCTGGGAAAAATAAGAAAAATATTTTAAAATGTCGTCTGCTGCAAATTTTACCCAGAGTGCTAAGCGTTAATGGACTCTTCTACCTACGGCTTTATACAGGTCAGTGATTTTTTTATTTATTTCCAAGCACCGGAAGTGGTTTGGTTTTAATTTTAATTACACAAAACAGAACTTTGTCAAAACACAATGAACAAACAAAAACAGAACGGACAGACGAAAGGGAACCGCAATAGATGTATTACATTGGAACTGTGAACATTACAATTGTTGATGGCCCCCAAACCGGGACTGATTGGCATCCAAATATCGATATATAACTGGTACACAGTGCTTGCATTAAGGAAAGTCTGGGAGTCAGAGACTCCCAAACATTGTCCTAAGACTTCCAAACATCAATGTCAGGAAGTTTTGGACTCAAACTTTTAAACATACCTCACCATTTATATGAAAGGATTTAAAATGAATTAGTGCTAAATTTAGCTTGAGAATGGCAGCTTTACTTCTAAATGGAATATAAGAATATTTAGGTTAAATTTCTGGAAGTAAGTAAAAAAGTTTGATAAGCCGGACTTCCAGATCATGGGCCTTGGAAGTCCTGGGACTTCCTCATTTAGATAGTTAGTGCAAGCACTGTGGTACAGCTGTGTTTTTGTCACTACCCACTGTTCTGTTCTGCTTTGTCTCCATACAACGTAATGTATGCATCTTTTCCATATAACTATATGCGTATTCTCATGATTTCTATAATAAAACAAGTATTATCTTTCACAAGAAAAGCTTAGTCTACGCTTAGCGCTATGCGCAGATCAAGTTTTGTTTTGTGAAAGCTAATACTCCGTTATAATGTTAAATAGCATTGGACCAGTCCATGACCTTTCATAAAGCTCTTCTGTAGCAATGCCAAACATAAAGACTGTCTACGCACGTGGACGAAGACAATCCGATTTCAGGTAATACAAGTAGTTCTTTGTATGCCTGTTAATCCTGTCACTGTGAAAAATGTTTAATATCCTCACGGGTTTTAAAGATTGCTGGAATTTTTTAAATGACCTGCTCTGTTCTATTCTGTATCCACGCCTGTTACATGGATATGTTCATTATGCTCCTATGTTAACACCTGAATGCATGCGTTTTCATCCTACATGACAAAACGGTTATACTCGTAAATGTGCGTTTAATGCCGAATAAACTTATATTGTTGTCCAGGTCTCATTTTTGGGACGCGTTAATGGACTGGTATGCTGGAGAATAGCCTTAAATATATTATGGTGATCAACCATAAATATACAGTCGAACCTCGTTATCTCGAACTCGCTTATTTCGAATTACCGCTTATCTCGAAGTGAAAATCTGGTCCCTGTTTTAACATGAAACTATGACAACAGGTAACAAAATAATGTGGAAAAGAGGAGAAATTTCTCATCTTTTCCACATTATTTTATATATATATATATTTCTAACTTCAGCAGTCAAATTACATATTCACTTGTTAAATGTGGTTGTTCAATTTATTGTTTTCCTCACTCTCTCAACTCTGAAATGTCGAAGTACGGATATCTCGAAGTGTTTCAGTGAGTCCCTTGGAATTCGAGATAACGGGAGTCGACTGTACAATAAAGAACTCCATGGCTCATTATTTTTGTCCATTAAGAAACTATATGTGTATAAATGTAGAGACAGAATTCTCACGAATCTTATTACACTGTGACCTACAACCAAACACTAATAGCATTAATCAGCACTGACATCACAGAGTAGGACAAAGAATAGCCATGGTCACTATAAGTTCTTTCTTTATCATACTTTTTTCAATTACCATTATGCCGGCCGTGGTGGTTAAGTCGGATACGCATCCGACTGGTGATCAGAAGGTCGCGGGTTCGAGACCCCCCGGGTCCGGCAACATTCTTTCGTGGAAATTGAGCATGAAATATTTTTTACTCTCCCTTCCGCTGATTCAAGAAAGACAGTTGTCAGTTTCTGGCGAAAGAATGTTAACCGCTTAGAGGACTGAGCCTGCCCAAAAAAAAAGTGTGGTTAGGTAAACTGACCGGCTCGACATGACCCTAATGGGTTGACTGGGCTGTCAAAACCTCAACTCAAACAATGCCCACGAATAGTTCATTCACAACCTTGTGTTTAATGTGGCGTCTGATCAGGTTCTACACTGTTTACATTAAAACAGGAATTTCTATAAAATATTGTAATAACGAAAACTAACCAGACACCCTGCTATTGGAAATAGACCAGTCCAAAGAGTTGTGGTAGAAGAGTCCACTCGACGTAAATGGGTTAAAGCCTTTCGTCTCTGTGTTTCTGAAGTGGACTCTTCTATCTTTGAAGTCAGGACACATACACGTTTGCAAACGGTGGTGTCAGTCAAAACAAGACAAAATATTTAGACGTAAACGTCTAAGTACCGGCGCAAATTTTGTTCATGTTTACAATAGAGATATGGGACAAAGGTATACTAAAGTTTAATAAATTTTCAATGTAACAGGTAAAAAAGAACAACAATGTTATTCTTTAATGTTTGCTTCTATTAAGCTTTATGACATTTCTTGATTGAAATGAAAATACAATAGACATTAATCTGTTTATAGCACAGTTTGTTATAAGTTTTTTATATATATATATTTGCCGGGATCGTCACATACCGACGATCCCGGCAAATATAAAAAAGTCCTTAGTGAGCTAATCGAATAGTCTACCATATGTAAAAATCCAAAGCTATATTAAGAGACCGGCGCGATTCTCGCACCGGTCAATAAAAAGCAGAAAGGCAAACAGTGTAGATCCTGATGAGCCATCTCATCAGGAGCTACACTGTTGGCACAAATGTCTGTTTTTGTCTGCAGGAATAAAGGTTAGTTGCAAAATCAAGAAAGCAGAAAGTAACAAAATCTGTTATTGTCCTTTCGACATCCCCCGGAAAGGTGCTTTTTGCTTTATTTTAAATGAAAATCCTTTGTTATTATAGGTCATATCTTATCAGAAAACATATGTCTTTTCTGTTTCCGTATTTTGTCCTCAAGTATTTACCCTAAAATTAAATTCACGGACAAAGGTTGGTCTGACCTATGCAATTTCCATAGTGGTGATATTTTTTTGTGAATTTTTATCTATTGGGAAGCAAACAGTTTTTACTTTTCTTTGTTGATTTGTTTGATGTTTTATGACAATATTGTGATGATGTCAGATCATTTGAACATGTGGAACTAGTTGGAAACCTGTCACCAATTTAGCTATCCTACCGATTTCTGCATAATTTGAATAGATTCTAAAATGAATAACCCTTGAGAGCAAGGAAAACACTCACTTATTTACTGCCATGGGAAAAGATGAAAATATTCGAACTTTTTAAAGACAGTGACTAGAATAGTTTTTGTGTAATCTAGATAGCTACTACAGTTGGTTTTGCATGACTTCAGTTTTCACATATTGTTCTTCTGTTTATTGCGCCAGGACAAATGATAGTGAATGGTTTGCCCTGGATCCCTGTATCTTATGACGAGCGCCATCAGGAGCAGGGGTCCAAGGCAAAACAATCGCGAGCAACTTGCACTTCTGAACAAAGCCCTGGAGACAACACATATACAGTCGACTCTCGTTATCTCGAATTCCAAGGGACTCTATTAAATACTTCGAGATATCCGTACTTCGACATATAAGATTCGCAGAATTGAGGAAAAAATTATTCGAACAACCACATTTAACAAATATATATTTAATTGGATTCTTGAAGTTAGAGATATAATAAAAATATTGTGGAAAAGATGAGAAATTGCTCCTTTCCACAATATTTTTTTGCCTGTTGTTAAATACTCATGTTTCGGCAGGGACCAGATTTTCACTTCGAGATAAGCGGTTATTCGAGATAAGCGAGTTCGAGATCGAGATAACGAGTGTCAACTGTATACGTATAAGAAACAATAACTACGTATTACTACCAGTCTGATAGTTGGTGCTGCCAAAATGAAACATAATATTCCTGATAATCATAATCAATATAAACTTACTATCTGTGTATCCATAGTGACATTATTATACATGGAAAAGCTCAGAGATATGAAAGTTAAGTAGTGAAGGTTTCATGTATATTAGAAGGTTATTTTAACAGGGCTGCATTCAGAAGTTCAAAGTGATCACGAACGATTTGCTCTGGACCCCTGCTCCTATTGAATAGGAGCAGGGATCCAAAACAAATGTTCGCGACAAATGTTGTTGGCTTTCGTATGAAGCGCCTCAGTGAGGCGCTTCTAATGAGTACCCACCAATATATATTTTCTTCGAGAAATCAGAAAAAAATATCAATTTTCGGGCAAGTAAATCTTGGTTGGACAAGTGGATTTTGACAAGTAATAAACTTTGGACAAGTAATATAATTTGATATTTCCACAACCCTCGTTACAAAGTCTCAAAACGCAATTTGCAAGCAGTATAAACCGAGATCAAATACTGCGCCTGATAAGGGTTTTGCACTGTTGGCTATGATCAAAAATTATGAAGCAGTTCAGGAAATGTCGCGCAATCAAGGCATCAAACAGGATGGAACTAAAAACTAATCCCCAGCCAGGGGACACAGAATAGCAGAAAGAACGAACAATATCATATAAGCAATGCACAGCAATTTACAAAAGAAAGAGAATATTTTAAGCAGTACTTAAATGAAACAATCTGAAACGGGGACGGGAGAGGGGGGATAAGGGAGGAACGAGTCCTGTGAAAATACAGAAATAAAAAAAACATGGAAAATAGTAGACATGGGTTGACTGCATTTATTTAGGAAAGTTAATTGAAAGATGCAACCTCGCGCTCTCTATAAGCGATTGAACGGTGCGATATTTTAACATGTGATCTAGGAGAACAATAGTCTTAAAGGACCAGACAATTTGATGCTATCAATACTATATACTGTATTATATGGAAGTACAAAGCGATGTTTAAGGGGAATAGAGACCACTCGTCATTAGGAGCTACTCTGAAAGGAAACAATTTGCTCACTGTGAGCTCCAGTTTTCAAAACGTTTCAGATAATATGGAAACGGCTTCCTGTCAGCAAAAGGTGTTCCCGTTTGCAAAACCGCGGCAAAATCTTCCAGGTGTATCAGTTCATATAATAGATAATGGGTAATCTTGCTTTGAGCGATGTAAAATTTGGACTTTACATGTTCTCCATCTTTTAATTGATTGATTGCCACACCGTTTCAGATCATAGAGGAATCGTGCAAAATATATCAGGGTTAAAGACGTGTGACAGAGCTTCAGTCGACCTTGTCGTGTTCCACTTGACATGAATAGTGCCTGTACATTGCCACTATCCAAAATAATTGACCAATTCCAAATGAGTTGTCTTAAAAAACGGACAAAGCATGTGGCAAAACAAAACGGCCATGGTCACGTGTCTTGTAATGTTCCTTTCTCCCTTCTGTCTACAGGTTTTATGAACATGACATGGACTGGAATACCATCATGAAAACATGCCTATATAATTTTGACCCCCTTAAACCCCACTTTTATATAGTAAAACTGGGGTTTACAGGGGTATACATTAGTTTTCTTATTTCTGCTCAAAAACATAGATTGTGGGTACTCGTTAGAACCGCCTCGCCGCGGTTCTAACGAGTACCCACAATCTATGTTTTGATCAGAAATATGAAAAAATATCAGAATTTTTATCTGAAAATTTTCAGTTTTTGGTGGTAAAATTTTCAATATATTTGAATAGGCTTGTTTTCGTAATGCAAGTGCCATGAAAAGGGACGAGATATATTATACAACATTGAGCAGATGGCTGTTGTCGTCAGCCAAAGATTTTTGGAATTCCATTCTGAGACCATTTTGATGCTTCTCGTGTTGACAACATTCCCCAGGAATGGCGTGAACCTGACATCGAATGTACTCCAGTGTAGGACTGAAGCCGAGGTTACAATTTACTGCTTTAATTAGACTTTGTTTTGTTGAGTTTACATGTGCGTGTATACAAGCACCGTTTGAAGACAGCTAAAGGAGGTCATATACTTGACCCAAACTACCACTGACGTCACATTGTTATCGTACTCGGAAAAGTAGTAGTAAATAAAATAAAAATGTACAGGGTAGGTGGTAGGTAAGAGGCAATAGGGGACCTGCAGGAGAAAAGTTCCAGCCAGTAAAATATTCTATAGGGATCTACTTGGCTTCGTGGAGCAATACAGTGTGTCCGTCGGTCATTAAAGTTTGTGATCTGAATAGAAAGCATTTTGATCAGGGTTGTGGAATTATCAAATTTTATCACTTGTCCGCGGACAAGTAAATGGTCAAAATCCACTTGTCCAACCAAGATTTACTTGCCCGAAGATTGACACTTCCTTTCTGATTTCTCGAAGCAAACATATATTGTGGATACTCATTAGAAGCGCCTCCATGAGGCGCTTCTAATGAGTATCCACAACATATGTTTGCTTCGAGAAATATAAAAAAATACATATATTCCATAATCTGGATACTTTTCGTAGCTGGAGCTATGAAGTCCTTGTCCCAGGACAAGTAAGCTGAAATTTCCTACTTTTCTTTAGGAAAATAGGACATTGTACAAGAAGGGATTGGTATTTCCACAACCCTGATTTTATTGTTGTCGTATGCAGTAAAGTGTCACCAATTTGCAAAATGGTGAAGAGGACACGAAAGTCCCCGGATCTGTTGCTAACTCAAGTGGCCATCAAATCGCATTACTGTCAGGATCTGATTTAGGACAGGAACATGTAGCAGGTAGCAGTCGTCTTAATCTTGTCATTGTAACACATGGAGAAGTTAATAGGGCTGTGTCACCTATACTACTAGACACATGTCCCGATAATTTTCAATACATTTTTGTGCATCAAGTCGTCTGATATAGCCTGTTTCTGTCCATGCCGCACTGTCAAAACAACAGATTAGGTATGTAGTTCGAGTTTTTTTTTGTTTTTTTTTTTGTATACAGTCGAGTCTCAATGACTCGAACATCTTTGGGACCATTGATATTTGTTCGAGATATGAGATCGAGCCACTGAGCGTTTGTCATGGCGCCAGGTCAGGAAGCAAATTGCGATAATTTAGGGAAATATTTTCGATCTTCTATACAATAACTGTATGTTGTGTGTACTCATTAGAATCGCCTCGATGAGACGATTCTAATGAATACATACAGCATACAATTTCATGATAAAATAAGAGAAATTCCCTAAATATTTGTTTTCTTGAGCTATCGGAAGAATTTCGTAGGGACTAAAAACGAGATCGAATTATCCAAGGTAAACGAGCAATCGGTGTTCGAGTCATCGAGGTTTCACGATATAAGGGAGTCGACATTTGTTGGTCGCAAATTCGGATGCGCAGGCTCGCCTGAGACTGCTGTTCGCTGTTGTTTTTTTTTTTTTTGTTTTTTTATTCCCATGACGCGGCTTACATGTCTCATTCAGAATACTCTGGCGGTGACCATGAAGATATGTTTTTCAAAAAATAGCATGCAAACATATTAGAATGTCGAGCGTACCCATAAAAGATCACTGATACCACAGCTTTAAACATCATACAGCGGGGGATCATTTTTAATCCTACGCCTCTGTCATTTATTGATTGCGAAGTAAATAAAAAGACCGTCCGATTTCGGTGTAAGGTAACCATTTAACTATCATATGGTATATAAAAGAGAAGGAATTAAGAGATAAATATCGGTGTTTAAAATGGTAAGTAGCATGGTTGCGATTTGATCCGTGCGCTATTTCTGATCATATTAAGAGATAGTTACCCGAGATGGGGGCGGTAAACCAGTACCTGGCGAATTCACGGCTCTATTTGAATACCATGAATAAACAGGGTATTGTCCTACAAACCAAACAAAGGCAAGTAAATGCTTTAAATAAAAGTGATAATTCCCTCCGCTCCGGTTACTATGAAATTATATGAGTGCGGGATACTGTAGGGCGCCCTGTAGAGATCAGGGTGGAATGCGATAGCTTAGAAAAACACATAGTTGAAGTTCCTCTGAGACATTAGGAAAGAAATGACAACATTAGTCATATATGAGTTGTAGATATCTTCTTAACCCTCACCATTCTCTTGGCTAATTCAGCAGACGACAAATGGATGACATTTTTCTTATTTTTCTAGAAAAGCGGATTTGACATTTCATGCAAATTGTCTGTATTGAAAACAATTTGCATGAAATGTCAAAATCAGTTTTCTGGGAAAGTAAGAAAAATACTTCAAAATGTCATCTGCAGAATTTTTACCCAGGGTACTAAGCGTTAAATAATCTGGAGAAATTACCAAGACGAACAAATGAAGTAAATAAATCCTTTCTATGTAGAGAACGAATTGACTTTATTATTAGGCAGAGGGTTTTACGAGGGTCGGACAATAAATTCCTATCACATGTTGAGTAAGATCTAAATAATTTTAATTACTAAAATATGTGATTTACTATTACCATATAATCAGAATTAGTCTAGTAGTATTTCTGCTTAAAGTTGTGTATAAAGCCTCATACATGTTGATTCTTACGCACCTTGCCCAATATAGTCAATGCCGAAAAAAATGTATTTTATTTTACAACAATGCGCTGGACGGAAAAGAGTGACGCAAAGAACTACCGTCGTCACATTTTTTCTAATGTCACATGTCGAAATCTTGACGTTAGATAGCATAACGTCGTTTTCGGGCGTCATATATGTTGTAAAAACAAGCAATTGCATGCGATACAGTCAAAAGAGCTGGCCGGAGTCTTTTCAACAAATTGCGAATACTATGGAGAATCGAAAGGAAACAAATGAGTTTTCTTTGATTTTTAGTATGTTAGAATCGAATTAGATCAACTCTAGTGCGTGACTTGTTGAGTAATAATTCACTATTTGGAGGTCAGTTGTAAGTAGATGAATCACTCGCGCTTCGCGCCCGTGATTTGATCTACTTTTACAACTAACCTCCAAACAGTAAATTCTTACTGAATAAGTCATTGGTAGAACATCTATTTCTTTGATAGAGTCATAGGCGTAGCGCTCAGTACGCACGTACGCATGTGCGTAACATGCGTAAGAAACTTTTTTATGATAAAGTGGCATTAACATAAAATATTTGGTTCCCTACATTTGGGGCTGCTCTTAAAGGAAAGAATTTGCTCCCTCTGGGAGCAAATTCTTTCCTTTAAGAACAGTCCCTTATTTAGAAGTGCTTCAAGGCATACTTTTTCAAGAGTTTTCCTGGATTTGCGTACAATTAATTCTGTGTTAGCTACGCCACTGAGAGTAAACTTTTTTTTGTTTATTAGACCGTCGGCTTTAACATTTATCACTCTATGGCCAAATCCAGCAGACGAAAAATTAATTACATTTTTCTTATTTTCCGAAATAAATAGGATTTGACATTTCGATCAAATTGCCTCCTAAAGAGACAGTGCTAAAGGTTAAAAAAATGATGTAACACGTAATGATTTAAAAATATATCCATATCAATATCCGCATAACAACGGTTCCATGAGACAATAGATTAACATCACGACAACACGTCTATATAATTTTGACCCCCTTAAACACATCATTTATATAATATTTAATACATTATTTTTATTATTTCTGCTCATAATCATAGATTATGGATACTCGTTAGGTCCGCCCCGCCGAGGTGGTTCTAACGAGTACCCACAATCTATGTTTTGAGCAGAAATATGAAAAATATCAGAATTTTGATCTGAACATTTTTCCTTTTCTGGTTGTAAAATGTTCAATATATTTGAATAGGCATGTTTTTGTAATGAACAAGCAATAATATACGCGGTATTTTGGCAATATGCATATCGACATCATTATTTGGTATCATTATTAGTTTCCATGGAACAATAGCTAAATGCCGGCGTCAGGTGAACATTGATTCGTAAATCACCTGTTGTCGACCAATTTCTTGCTTAATTGAGAAGATACGAGTTAACAAACCCAGTACAAGGCATAATCAGGATATATAATGGGAAAGGTTTGGCCGCACGTGCCCTACCGCATATCAGTTACAGGTAATTTTCAATTAAGTTGAGGAATATTAAAAGTTAACTAATAAGGAATTGGTTATGAAAGACATCTTTTGTGGTAAGATTAATAAACCTAAATGGATACTTGATACATAAGAGCTTGTTCAAGCCATAGCGCATTCTTCATTATACCGTATCGTGTTACACTACTAACAAGTTATGGTTTCAAAGACATTGTAGAGTCATTTCATACACTATACAGTCGAACTTCAATGGCTTGAACATCTTTGGGGACTATGGAAATTTGTTTGAGACATGGGTAGTTCGAGCCACTGAGAGTTCATCATAGCACCAGGTCAGGAGGCAAAATAAGGATTATTAGCTATAGGGATAGGATGCCTTTTCGACCATATACAAAATAACGGTATATTGAGTGTACCGATTAGAATCGCCGCGATCAGGCGATTCTAACGAGTACACATCGCATGCTTTCATTAGAGTTAAGTTTTGAACAACTGGGCCCAGGATACAACGGCATAGTTAAAATAACCAACATACAAACAAAGAAGAATTGCAATAGAAGAACTGCCTTCGAACTGTCAGCAGGAACAATCACTGTGGTCTTAACCCATTGTAGACTGAATAGACTCTCCCACACTGCACAATACTGGAAGAGTCCAATTTCAATCTTAGGTACGTCTGGCTATGAGATTTAGATATTCCTAGAGAAAAATAGCTAAACTATTTGCAAACAGTGGAGACCCGGATCAGACGCCGTGTTCTGCGGCGTCTGATCTGAGTCTGCACTGTTTGCCAATTACCCTTTTAGGGGTCTGAGACTACAATGAGTTAAACTAATTTTACACGATCGAAACCTCGCCCTTAATTCCGATGTAACTCAAAATTACATGTACGTTTTCGGTTCTAGTACGGCCCTTCTCCGCCCAGTATGGCAAGGTTCGTCCCTTTTAGGATAGCCGGGAGGCTGTAGAAGGCACATGCGATCAGTGAGACTGATCAGACTGCGCGGATGCACAGGCTGACCTGAGCCTTTGCGGTTTGCACATGTTTTATTGCAGGTTTGTCGTGCGATTGCTCAGTATTATTTAATCACAAAACTGCAATGAAATAAAATAAGAGGGATAAATAGCAATCTGAAACTAGAACAAAAGAAAACACACACACACACACACACACACACACACACACACACACACACACACACACACACACACACACACACACACACACACACACACACATATTAACACACACACACACACACACACACACACACACACACACACACACACACACACACACACACACACACACACACAGCAATACTCAGGTGCCATTCTTCTGAAACACAGTTAGGAAGTGGCCGTCATTCAACATGAGGCCCGACTCACGGTCGTGCAACTAAACAGGGGAAGCAAAGTTATCAAACATGATGGAGTTAAAACCAAGCATGTAGTTTGCCGCACAATATTAATGTTATAACCTGTCCTTTTGTAACTATTGACAGTCTTCTTGAATTGTCCTGAAAATCAGTATTACCGCCCGTAGGACGTCTCCTCCTACTTCACCGTAATGCAGATTATACAGACGACTCTCGTTATTTCGAACTACAAGGGACTCTATGAAACACTTCGAGATATCCGTACTTCGACATATCAGATTTGTGGAACTGAGGAAAAGAATTAATCGAACAACCACCTTTAACAGAATGAATATGTAATTTGACTCCTAAGTTAGATATATATTGAAAATATTGTGGAAAAGAGAAGAAATTTCTTTTCCACAATATTTTGTTTCCTGTTGGTAGATCTCTGTATTAAATCAGGGACCAGATTTTCACTTCGAGATAAGCGGTTATTCGAGAAAAGCGAGTTTGAGATAACGTGAGTCGACTGTACTTCATTTCCTTTGGGATCATTAAGCCCATTGTGGTACCTTTGAACTGTAAACTTCATTACCGCTTATGATCTCGATCAGTTAAACCGAGGCAGTCTTTTTACGTTTATTTTACCAACAATCCTTCTGAATTCATAGACTAAATCGTCATAATTTCTGGCTTCCTTAAGACTTTTCTGCAGAGGCGTTTTCAAGCCAACGTTTTATTGGGAAAGGGGTGCCAGCGCCTGTTTGCCATTCATTCAGCTGTCTCAAAACGCACCAAAAATGTTTCCTACGCATGTTACGCACATGCGTACGTAGGTAATGAGCGCTACGCATATAAACCAGATGATATGGCTTATTTTGAGCTGCCTGGTCCGATGTTACGCAGTTTGTAAAACCGGTCTGTGTAGGTATATGGTGCCTTAATTCGGAATGATAAACGATCATTTAATGTTGATACGCAATGCTACGCAAGTTTGCATAATTGTATCTTTGCCGGGAGCCCCCATCTTCGTTCCTAAACTACTGAAATTATGTTGACAGACCATTAAAACTTTGAATCTGAAATTCTATAGTAGCTTAATAGGCTATGTTTTACGAATTGCATTGGCGTTGGAAAATTATATACTGGAAAACTATACCTATACTGGTTGTAAAAATGTTATTTATTCCTCATCTCTCCTTCTTTTATTGCCTCGTGAGGGCTGTGCTTCGTGATTGTAGGATTTCCTGGGTATATTCACTTATATTTCAGTAGGAAAATCGGACCTTCCTCGGTTTCCCACTTTATATTTGTACAACCAGTGTATTCCCAGCTAGCATTCTTTATAAATCTACCGCGGGCCGTTATCGGCCCGTCAGCTACCCTGACGGGTCGATAATGGCCCGCTATAGATTTATAAAGAATGCTTACTGGGATATATAGTTCTCCTACGTGCACCGTTGATTTCTTAGTTTTTTTCTGTGTAAAATTACGGATGTCATATGATAAATGGTATGTGCATTAATCTCCTTTGATGTTGTTGAAGACCCTCTCTTCCAATCAGTAGCAAGTGGTCAATATTTCCTGTACACATATTGTACACAGATACTATCACGGTATCTGTTTGTACTTGTCAACTTTGGAGGACGAAAATCTTTAACAGTCCGTGTCTTGCTCTATATTTGTCCAGTCCGAATTAATTTCACCAGGGTCCTAATGACCATACTGTGGCAAGATTATATTTGCTTAATCATAGCATTGTTTACATTGTCGGCACGTGCGCCATATTAGTATTGCTTGCCAATAAATTTTATCACCCGCATATCTCAAAGCGGCCCTCTAAGGTGAAGTGTCACGTAGTGAACATGAGTTGAAACGGCGTACTGATATTTTATATGAGAATTAATAAGACTTGTGCATGTTGGGGTCAAACATGTTTGTACAGGTCGTGCAATCTTATGAGCATTTAGAAATAAACTTTCACAGCTCAACCGTATTGCACAAAACGTGAGAAAAAGTGTTTGTATGTCAAGTGCGCACAGCGAAGGTCCAGTTTAAAAACGGGCAGTATGACTAGAACCATTTCTGTCTGTCTATAGTTTTCAGTGGTCCTCAAGAAAGACCTGATAAGACGGTACGGACATGTAGGCTAATTTCGGACCTTCATGGCTTGAATATGAAATAAAATCCTTTTTCTTTCGATGCGACGTATATGAGAATATAATTGGCACAAAAGCAGAAGGTTTTAGTTCTTGAAAAGCAGTAAATAATTGTCTGCAGTTTTCTTCACAGTATGTCCGGTAATATCATACTGTTTAGCAATGCTGTGGGCGGTAGACCGTGAATACCAGGCCTATCTGTTTAAACACGTGCACACACCTTGCTGGTCCTGAGAGGGTAATTTACTGCATATATTAACGGTAACGTTACTTTTAGCTTCCTCTGATGATCTGCCGTATTTCCCAGTTTACTCAGTTCCATAATATATTTGATAAATGCGCACATGCAATCTTGTAGAAAATGCTGTAACCCGGCTCATATATATGACTTTCAGAACTGTAGAAAGAATTCGGTAAATAGCGAAACCAAGATACTAGCGAAGAACATTGATATCATCGGTGTCTGTTTTATGAGCTGAACAACGACCAATGTATCTCCCGGAATATGCACATGGCCAGAGAAGTTCGCTTACACAACCACTGTACCTATAGTTTGCACATACGGAGTTCTTTTATAAGCATACGTATATTTCCAGAGCATCTTTACATTCATAGTGAGTTCACACCGAAATTATTCTAAATAGTACGCCTCGATAACTTCGCAGAGTGTATACCCTAAAATCTGAAAACATTCATTTAATTACCTCATGCAGTGCGTAATAAGTGATGGTAGAATAACAATGTAGACCCTGATCAAGATGGATAAGTTTGATTAGCATATGCAGTGTCTGCTGAAGAATGCTTGTCCGAATACTTAGGGTAAAACAATACCCAAGATAGTTCTACTCAGCTGTACGCAGAAATTCCCGAGACCATCATGACAAAGCCAGTCTACGAGCGAACTGTAAACGCCCGGTGCAGCAATTGTATTTATTTGGCATATTGCGTTGTGTTCTTGGAATGTACCGTGCGCCCACATACTATTTGCTGTTAATGCAATTTAAGAAACGCTTGAAGAAACATTTCTGTGATGCTCCGAATAGACTACGCATGTATGGAATCAAGTTTGCACTTGCGCATTTGTCATAAAATATATGTAATAGCTTCTTCATATCTCTATAGTGGTCGCGCCAAGCGAAAAGATGTCTTCGAGCATGCGCAGAATGCTCATATTCAAATTTATCCCAAGCATGCGCAAAGTCTCATACGGGCATTTGCTCTCCATTGATACATTCTATAGTGTCCAATGATTCTGCGCAGGCTGATCTGGGCCATCCCTGTCAGCATTTGCCCGAAGACACGTTTTCGCATGGCGCGGCCCATATGAGATATGAGATAATGACTTAGGTAATTTGGGACCATACTGGTTATTTTAGTGCCAAAACATATCATGTTGGTCCCCTTTGGATGAGGACCAACAAGATATGTTTTGATGCAAAAATAACAAAGAATTTTTATTTTAATTTTTAAATACTCCTTTCATTTGGAACCATGTTCTCACAAAATGAGCGCATACAACAGACAGTCTTCATATGAAGACAACCAGTATCTAACCTTAAAATAAACAAAGTGTGGACTTGGACAAAATATGGAAATTCCTTCCACGCAGTGTCAGTTTTTAAGGCCTCACTGGTCATCGTGTATGAATTAACGACCTTATTATGAGTTTTCAGACGACAGTGTGGAATTATAATCCATATAAAAACTGTGAAACGGTCATAAACTATAAAACCTGCTCAAATTTAGTGTGCAAATACATACTGTCATGAAAGTTATGGCGGCGTTAACCTTTACCACTCCCTGGGCTAATTCAGCAGACGAAAAATGGGTGATATTTTTATTTTTATTTTTCCCGGAAAAACAAGATTTGACATTTCATGCAAATTGTCTCCAATGGAGACAATTTGCATGAAACGTCAAATCCTGTTTTCTGGGAAAAATGAGAAAACCATTTCATTATGTCGTCTGTTGAAAATTTTACCCAGAATGCTGTACGTTAAAAAGGTGTGAAACATGATGTAGCTATCATAAAACCAACGCCTGACCACGCTTGTAAACAGAATAATATTTTCATGGCCGTCGTCTGCATGAATATGATCACTTTGAAGTATGCAGGCTATAAATCTATGGCTGACTGGATTTTAAGCATAAAAATGACCAGTCACATATAGTTATTAAAAATATATTTTTATAGTTGTGTTGTCATGGTTGACATGGTGTTTGCGTGGGTGCTGTCAGTCAAAGACGGCACACATTTGCATTTCCTGTGAAAAATCCATGAAAGAAAGTTCAGAAATTCTTTCGTGTTTTTTATGACTTTTGTTGTCATACACGCACATGCTGACAATCATTAATGAATGGTATATGTCTGTGTATAGTTTTCCTTTTTTCCTTTTTCGGCGTTTTCATCTATATCAGCTGGGCCCAGTTGTTCAAATCTAACGATGTCGTTACTCAATGTAGCGTCAAAACTTTGATGATTAAATATGACATATACGATAATATTTTTGCTGAAAAAATGTGAGTAGCTTTTGCATTTGCAAAAGCTACTCACATTTATTTTTCAGCAAAAATACCTGTGAATTAGATATTGTACTTACTAGAACAGTTAACTTTTTGACCACTAACGAGCTCGTTCAGCAAACGATGCTTTGAACAACTTGGCCCAGTTCTTCAAAGTTTGCTTTACAAACATTGGTTCCTCTGTCGCTGTTCTTCTATGTTGTGGGCGTCGGTGGTGTTGTGTTCGTCGGTGGTGTTGTGTTCGTCGGTGGTGTTATGTGCATCGGTAGTTTCATATGCGGCACTTGTGTTGTCATTATTTATTCCGCACATCTCTTTTTTTTATTACGAAAACACGCCTCTTCAAATATATTGAAAAATTCGCCACAAAAAAAAAAAAAAAAAAAAAAAAAAAAAAAATGGAAGTTTTCAGATAAAAATTCTGATATTTTTCATTTTTCTGCTCAAAACATAAATTGTGGGTACCCGTTCTAACGAGTACCCACAATCTATGTTTTGAGCAGAAATAAGAAAAATAATGAATACCCCTGTAAATTCCAGTTTTACTCTATAAAAGTGGGGTTTAAGGGGGGGGGGGTCAAAATTATATAAGTATGTTTTTGTGACAGGTGCCTCGGGAAGAGTGTGCTTCGTGATTGTGGCATATCCTGGGCAACTTGACATATGGTGGCTCAGTTGGATGCGTGTCCGACTGGTGATCAGGAGGTTGCGGGTTCGACTTCCGCCGGGTCGGGGATCAGCAAATCGGCAACATTCTCTCGTGGAGATTTGATCATGAAATATTTTCTTCGGCCATTCTCTCCCTTCCGTTGAATCAAGAAGGGAAATTGTCAGTTTCTGGGGAAAGAATATGCACAGTACTATTAACTGCTTAGAGGACTAAGCCTGCCCAGTGAAAGTGTGGTTAGTTAAATTGACCGCGCTCGACATGACCCCATTGGGTTGACTGGGCGGTAAAATCTTAACACGAACAATTTCTCTAATTTGAAATTTTATGTCATCGTCAATTGCGCACTTTGCAATCTACTGCACTTTAATAAAACAGGGTCAAAATGTGACGGAGAGTCAAACTATTGCACTAAAAAGCACACATGAATCATATCCCTGGTAACTCGCACTGGGAAGTACAGTTGACTCTCGCTTATCTCGAATAATCGCTTATCTCGAAGTGAAAATCTGGTCCCTGTTTTAACACAGAGATCTACCAACAGGCAACAAAATATTGTGGAAAAGAGGAGAAATTGCTCCTTAGGATCAATTTCTCCTCTTTTCCACAATATTTTCAATATATCTCAAACTTGGGAGTCAAATTAAAGATTCAATCTGTTAAAGGTTGTTGTTCGATTGTTTTCCTCAGTTCCGCAAATCTGATATGTCGAAGTACGGATATCTCGAAGTGTTTCATAGAGTCCCTTGGATTTCGAGATAACGAGAATCGACTGTATGTCGCTTTGATAGTAATAGTGCCCATTTATGTGGGGCCTCATAAAAGTATGTTAAATCTTTTAAGTAAAAGCAGTTACTAACTTGATACTATGTCCGACAAACGGGCGAACAGACACTGACGAATGTTTATTTTTACGGCACCGAATGTCGTTTTGACATATACACAAGTTTACGAATCGCATATATGTTGAAAATCTCCAAAACTTAACAAATAATGACACTGTCTATTGAATCCTTGCGCATGTAGACATGTACATGTAGTTTGTTTTCCCAGACCTATTGTAACCATATCCTTTGATCCAATAGATGAAAATTGGCCAGCTGTCTTCAACCTCTAGACTTCTCTGTTTCCACAATAAAAAAAACATTGGCAGACGAACATGGATGACAGCCTCATGCTTAGACATTTGCATACTCGATTCTGAAATGTCTGCTATGTACAATAAATTCCAGAATTGGCTTGGAGTTTCCTTTTCAACATCTGTCAACACGTTGTTCTACGTTTTACTCATATAATCTGAAGATTTTATTTCTTTTTCAGCGATTTCCATGTTTATTTATTTTTTGTCAGCAAGTACAGATTTAAAATGTTTTTCAGCTATATTTGTTATCAACATTGCTGAAGCCACAAAAGCCGTTTGGCATCAATTGATTGAATTTACCGCGTTATTAAATTTCATTGTAGTCGGTGTCCCTTTAACTGTTTGGTTTTATTCCACGTCTTCGGCGTCATCGACAGCCTTTAGTTCTTCCAAACCTGATTTAGCAGCGGCGATAAATGTCACAGTATAGATGTTATCAAAGATCGACCAAACGACAAGGTGCAATAACATTCTGCGGGGAAACATGATATAGAATAAAACGTCAGCGATGGTATTTAATATATTATTAATTTACAAGTTATTATCTTTCTATTTGTCACTCTTGTAAACTGTTACCACTCTCTGGACTGACTCGGCACACGACGAATTGATAACACGTTTCTTATTTTTACCAGAAAACAGGATTTGATATTTCATGCATATTGTCTTCATTGGAGACAACCCGATGTCAAACCTGTTTCCAGGGTAAAATAAGAAAAAAAATCAATATGTCGTCTGCTGGAAACTTTACCCAGAGTGCTAATCTTTAAGCATGCGGCAACTGAAAATGTTATCAAATATGTTTTTCATGATACAGAGAGTTAATTTTCGATTAATATTAACGCTTAGCATGCCGGGTGAAATTTTCAGCAGACGACATATTTGAAACATTTTCTTACTTGTCCGAGAAAAAGGTTTTGGCATTTCATGCAAATTGTCTCCAGTGGAGACACTTTGTATGAATGTCAAATCCTGTTTTCTGGGAAAAATAAGAACAAACTATCACCATTTTAACGTCTGCTGAATTAGCCCAGGGAGTGGTAAAGGTTAAAACACAGCATATGTAGGGGGTCATGTTTCCAGCACGCGAAAGGGTACATGAATGTACGCGTGTTGGGATTACACATGAGTGTGGAAATTGAAAGGATTCTAAATATTTCAGACATTTATTGTTCATTTATTAATGCTGGAATCAATTCACAACATTCTGAAAAGAAAATATAATAAAAATAAATGTCGCGATTGGTATCAATTTGGTATCAAATACTAATTTGGTTATCTGTTGGAGTAAATGGGCCGTGCCATGCGAAAACGTGTCTTTGCCCATATGCTGACAGTAAGGCCCTGATCAGATTGCGCATGCGCGCAGTCTGATCAGGGCCTTCACTGTCCGCTAACAGAATCATTGGATACTATAGGATGTATGAATGGAGGGCAAATGCCCGGATGAGACTGCGCATGCGCAGGATTATCTAAATCTGTGCATTTTGCCCTTGTTCTAAGGCACTTTTTCGCTTGACGCGGCCCATATAATGTCATGTGTGGACGTTTTTTTTTTAAATCCTAGATGGTTCATTGTGCGAACTTTCTCATAATTTCTGATCACCTCCTCTGAATCCCCCTTTTTTTACTATAAAAATAGTGAACAGGTGGGCTTCAACCGAATCCTTAATATATGAAAGCGTTTAAGTTTCATTTAATGGTGTGTTTGAAAGTCTCAGAAATAATTAAGGAAACTTTTTTATTTATCGAATCGCCTACTGGAAAGGGGAGAGGTTTCGAAGCTAAAAGCTTAAACTTTAGCCTACCATTACTATTAACAGCTCTAATACTGTAAACAGATCTACTATTATAATTACTATTGCCACTACCGTTATCACTGTTATATCAATATTACTATGTCTTCTTCTGCTGCTACTATTACGGCTGCTTCTGTTGCTGGCTTCATCTTATTGTTATTATAGTTTTACAAACTATCCTTGATTATTAGTTTCCAAATCCTTTTTAATTTGAAATAGGGTTTATGCAGTGTTTACTTTCAAATATATACAGTGAGATCTTTAAATTTGGATGAAGCAACATACTCACGTGGTTGTGACCTATACTGACCATCGAACAGATTATAAATCAAAGCACTGAGAGTGCTGATGGAGGCAGTTACCTGAAATTGGCCTCTAGTACGCGGAATTAATAAATAAATAAATAAATAAAAGCAACACATAAACGCCTTTTTTGTACCCGACATCCCCTTTTCGGTGTTAAGTAGGATCGTGGATCGGGTTACTCTTTTTACCCAACGCTGTACATAGACTGTTTTACTGGAATATTCATATTCGTCCGCCGATATTGTACTCAATATGATTAAAATCTTACTTTTCCAAAAGTTTGAAGTTTCTGTTTTTGGTTTCGTTATTTATTCGCTATATATAAACATCAGAGTGTTTAAGACTAATATGTATGAATGCTGAATTTAGCGTTATCATCGTTAGCAGGGAACTATTTGTTAGGTAGTTATTGGGTTGGTAGTTAACAGGAAAACGGATTTTCACACAAGTCACTATATTGGAACAACTTCACCATTTCTTCCCTGAGATCCTGAAGTAGACTCTTCCATCTTTGAATGTGGTCTGAATCATTATTCCAAATTAATGGCTCAGTCAAAAATCAAACAGAATGGCAAACAGTGTAGAGCCTGATGAGACAGCTCATCAGGATCTACACTGTTTACTAAAAATGCCGTTTGGTTTGCAGGACTAAAATGGTTCACCATTTATGTGTTCTTCGTTTTCCAGACTGGCATATCCCATTACATTAACTACCTTTAAATTAGACAATTTATGACAAGTTAACAAAAATATCATTATTAAATTTGATCAAAATTTGTTGAAACATAATTTCAAAAGACTGTTCGGTAAAAGTCTCATTACAAATTTATTCCAGAATTATTGCGACATTTGCAAGTTAAACGTTATTTGTTTCCTATAGTTAGCGTATTTACTCTAACTGTTCATAAATATTCGGATACCTTTGCTACTTACCCTGCTTGTCCTAAATTTTGAACATGTGTATTTCACTGATGTGTCTAAAGTCTACGGGATAAGTGGCAAACAGTGAAAACACAGATCAGACACCGCATTTTGCGGCGTCTAATCTGTGTCTGCACTGTTTGCTCAGACCTGTCTTCGGAATGCTTCGGGTAAATGCTTTAAAGTAATGTGAAGCCGTATTGCAGAGCTTTTTAATATTTAACTGCTTTCATCAAACTTATTTCAAGTTAATAGATACATTTCCAAGGGCGGGCCCCCGTAGCCCCTTAGTGGATAGGAGAGTTGACTCTTAATCCAATAGGTTTCTCACCGCTGTGGTTCGAGCCTCGCTCAGGTCACATGTGGGAAAGCCAAATTCTGCTTACGGATGGTCAGGTGGTTTTATCCCGGGTTCACCGGGTTTCGCCCACCTTTGATGAACGATGGGCTCGAGATAAATGAAATATATTTGAAAGGGTCGTAAAACCCAAATAAAAAAAATACATTTCCAAGGGAGGTTTCTCTGACCTGAACGTGTTGGGGCAAATTATTTCATTGAAGACTAGTCACTTTTGAGAAAGGATTTCTAAACCAGGGAAGAAAGTTGTCTTCTTCGGTTTTCTTTCAAAAAGGGAGATACAAACGTTCTTCTTAACGTGTTCTCCCTTCAAGTTGAAATGCATCCATATAAGGGGAGCTGATACATTTTTCAAGGGAGGCATCTCTGTCAACATTATTTTTTTTTCTGTCTTCTAAAATGTGGTCTACTTTAAAATGAACGAATTTTCTCCTTTTTGGAGCAAATTCTTTCCTTTTAAAGTAGACCCCTTTTCAGATATGACAAATTGTGCCCTTGTAAAACATGGCGGAATAGTTGCCAAGTATATCCTGTCCCCTTAAGAAACACAAATGCATTCTTTCCCTTTAAAGTAGATACTTTAACCCATTGTTTAAGCCTAGGGCCCCATAAAAGGGACATAAAAGTATAGACCCGGATTAGACGCCGCAGAACGCAGCGTCTGATCAGGGTCTACACTGTTCGCATTAAGTTCAGAAATTTCTACAAAACATGATGATGATAAAAAACTAACCAACCACCCCTTATATAGGAAATAGACGTGTCCAAAAGGTTAAGGTAGAAGAGTCCACTCGTCATAATTGGGTTAAAGTTTTCAGAAGCAGAAATGTGCAAGAAAGCAAACAGGAAATCACAAAAAAAAATGCGCCCTTTGAAAAACACGGCGGAAAATCTGCCAGTAGTAGCCAGTCCGTTAAAAAACTCGTGCGTATTTTTCTTAAATACTAGTGTAATTCTGTATGACATTTCCCAGCTAGCATTCTAATAAAGCTATAGCGCGCCGTTATCGGCCTGTCAGGGTGGCTGACGGGCCGATAACGGCCCGCTATAGATTTACAAAATATGTTAGCTGGGTTGAGGGTCGGTGACCTACCTGCAGACACTGAAACTGTCTGAACAAATTACGCAAAAAGTCATGTTATTTCTTGGTTTTAATAAGCCGGCGCTTTTATGATCTTGGAAGATGTTTTTCAACGGCTTCTTTTGTCAAAAAAACATTTCGTTAAGTATGTGTGTCTGCATGTGCCATGAACAACAATCGGTACAGAAACAGAGAACATATGGAGCCTATATTTGACAATTCTTTACGCACCAATGGCATACAAGCAGAAGACATTTCGATTTTTTTAATGTTTGGCGTTGCTTAGCAAACGGCACACATGAAGCTTAAGATGAATGTAAATTCTTGGCATTGGGGCGTTTCAGTGAAAGACAATGAAGATTATTTCACTGTATTAGACAAAAGCCCTTTGAATGGGGTTGCCATTTTCCTCTAAATACAAGGGTAGAAATGACTGAGTGGACACGGCAGACCACCAATGCACTATTCGCCATTCAGTCAGCACTTTTATGAAGCCCTATCAAGTAGTCAAATGGGCTAGTGCAGATTAGCTAATGCATGTAATTATACAGTTAACCCTCTACATACCAACATTCGATACAACGACAAAATTCGTTATAATGACAATTTGAATGTTACGGAACCTTCGCTCAAGAGAGATGACAATTAATGAGAAATTATCCAAGAATATTGCATTAAAACTTCAAGCAACATATGTTTTGGATATTTGTTAGAATCGCCTTTAGGCGATTCTAACAAATATCCAAAATATATGTTTTACGAGAAAACAAGAATAGAATAATGTCTTTCTTACATATCATTCCACTCATTTAAAATTCTTTACAACAGGGAATTCATTTTAATGGCAACATCTTTGGGAACAAATGATTTCGTTATAACGAGGGTTCACTGTATTGGCTAAATGTTGTTACTCTTGTTAAATACTTACTTCAGGTGCGTTATATAGGGCGGTATGAAATTCAGTTTTTAAAACAAATTTTGAATATTCTCTGTGTAGTTTATACATTCTGGGCCAGCTTGAACAATTCAACCTTGGGCGACTTTCAAAATTCTGAAACTTACTGACTGGTCGACTGTTTACACGCACGGTGACTGGGCGAGGTGACCTTGTTAGAAATTATAACTAGGCCCGTTTCATGCCAAGCCAGGAGTCCAGTGAAACTAATCCAGATTTTTTTCTGGCCCCTATTTGACTCTGTTGCCCGGCTACATTAAAAACCTGAATTGATTGATTGATGAACATCGGAATGATCCATATCTCTTTCCATGATGTTTGCAATTAAAAACAAGAAATGACCCGAATTTAAAGTAGAATCCATATACTCTCCTCAAGGCGACTCTGTCAAAGGTTTATGCTCCCCTTTGAAAAGAACTCTGTTTAAAAGGAAAGAGAGCAGATCATTCCCTTTTAAAGTAGACCCCTTTTCAGTAAGGACTTGGTGTTCAGGAATGCCACCAGGAAGTATGTAAAATGGTAAAATACCTACCAAACGTATCCAGTCTTGTTGTTTACTAATAGGGACCAGGCTGAGGGACCAGGAGCCTTATTACTATTCCATAGGCTTCCATTATAGCATTTGTCAACTTCTGACCCTCACTATATCCCTTGACTTACAAATTTGATCTCTAATTAAGTCTTTCAGTGCCAAATTTCAGACTACATTTGTCGTCTGCTTTGTTTTTTTTTAACAAACTATCGACTGGAAAGAAGTTTATATGTAAAGTTGAAAGACTGAATGTCAGCCAGCGTAGATCCTGATGAGATGGCTCATTATGAGCCGTCTCATCTGGATCTACGCTGTTTGCAAAAGCCTATTATTAACGCATATGGCAGTGCAAGAGTTGAAGATTAGCTTTACAAGCTATAGCTTCTATATGAATAATTGGCCGAAAAAGTCTGCCATTGCATTGTTTTGTTTTTTTGGGTTTTTTTTTGGAACAAGAATACCTACGTATTTAATTTTCTTTACTGCTCCAATTTCGATTTCTACTACTTGTCTCCAATAATCACTTCTTTTGTCTTATTTACTTTTATTCTAAGCTTTCATTGTTTTCTACAAATATATAAAAGAAGTTACCCAGTTACAAGCATTTAGCATATCCCGAAATCTTTAGGTACGTCATTGCATATACCGTCATAACAGTAAATAGTAGGACAGATAGGCCTGAGCAAACAATGTAGACCCAGATAATAAGTCTACACTGTTTGCTACTCATCCAGCAATATTTAAGACACACATACCCATTTAAGCCTAGCGTCCCATAAAAAGGACATTGACAAAAAGTGTAGACCCAGATCAGCGGCGTCTGATCAGGGTCCACACTGTTTGCATTAAGTTCAGAAATTTTCTACAAAACATGATTATAATAAAAACTAACCAGACATCCCTTATACAGGAAATGGACCTGTCCAAATAGTTAAGGTAGAAGAGTGTACCCTGTATAAATGGGCCTACAAGAAGTAGCAAGGATGGTAAGGAGTTACGGGAACTGGATACACTCAGTAGATTTTCTGCCAAATCTTAAAAGGCGGACAACTTTTGTAACTTCCCCTTTGTTTCCTTGCACACCAAAACTCCTTATGGAAAAGGGATCTAATCTAAAAGATAAGAATTTGCGCCATTTGAGAGCAGATCCTTTCCTTATAGGGTAGACCGCTTTTGGAGCCCTTTTAGAGCGGACCATATTTCAGAAGGGAGCAAAGATTTTTGACAGAGTTGCCTCCCTTCCAAATGTATCTCTTTCCCCTTAAGGTGTTTCAATATCTAGGGTAAATACAGTAAAGGTATCGTCAGCACAGTACTACTACAAGCAGTGCAGACACTGGATGGTGCCCCGCCACTGCGGCAACAAGTTTGTAAACAATGTATAAAGCAAATTCATAATTTTGACATAAATCATGAGCTTATAACTCCATTGAAAAGTAACGGTATTGGCTTATTTTCTATATCAGATATAGTCTGCATCAATGTATACATAAAATTTGATCAAAATCCATCAATTCATTCTCAAGATATTAAGCAAAAACTCAATCTTGACGTCAATCAAATGCCATAACCCTGTTGAAAACTAACCGGAAATTGACCCAGTTTGAATCCCACCTAGATCTAGCCGATATCAATGTGTATTAAATTATCAGTAACGAATTAGTTAATTCCAATTTGATCACTGTCTATTCATTTGTTATCAAGGAATCGGGCAGAAGCTGAATTTTACGTCAACCAAGGGTCATAACTTGGATTAATGAAGGTACCCATTTACAGTCTCAAACCACTCCTCTCCAGTCTCAATGTATATACAAAGTTTCAAGAAAATTCATAAACAAAAGTATTCAAGTTAGCGGAAACAAGACACTGGCGGACAGACAGATGGACAGGCGGACACTCACAGAATAAAACATAATACCCCGCCACTATCGTGTAGCGGGGTATGAAAATCTAGCCCCATGTCCTGTAAAGAGTTAGATTTTCGACTTTTTAGAATAATTATGGTAACAACAAAGCATTGTCCCCTTACCCGTAGCCCAGATACGCTGTGTCGGGAACTTGAACCAAAACAAACCGCTTCGCTTTATGACCCACACGAATCTAGTGTAATTTTCCTTTTTGTGTTTTAATGAATGTATGCAAATGCATTTTGTAATGAAATAAGGAGTTTAACGACGTTGATGGGTCAGTTGGCTTTCTAATTATAGTTATTTTTCCGTAAAACCCGTTCTACTGACACTCATGCTGTTGTTAATACAAGTTTTCTTGTCAAATTTTGGATGATGTATGGATAAAGGAAACTTTATATCGCCTGTAAAAAACAGTCTACGGAATTTCGAACGAACCAATCTATTAAGGAAGCCGTTTCTTCATTTCTTGTTACCGCTTAGCGTTCTGGGTAAAATTGCAGCAGACGACATTTTGAAATTTTTTTCTTATTTTTCCAAGAAGAAAGGATTTGACATTTCATGCAATGGAGACAATTTGCATGAAATGTCAAATCCTGTATTCTTGGAAAAATAAGAAACAAATCATCAATTTGTCGTCTGCTGAATTAGCCCAGAGAGTTGTAAAGGTTAAAGCAGGTGTGATGTTATATGTTTGTTTCGCTGTGTCGTGGGAAAAGAGTTTTATTTCCTTATGACAGATTTTCTGAATAGAGGGAGGAATTTACATTAGTTTTCATTCATCCGTCTGCCCCGAACAAAACAGTGACCAAACTCACATTGTCTTTAGAGGCTGAAACTTACCCGGATCGAATTTCCAATATCGCCTGGATTTCGACGGGAAATTGTCGTTCAGGCTTTATCCATGTGTCCTTTAAATGAATAAAAATGCGAGACAAAGAAAGAAATGATGAATGTCTGTTTTGTTTTTTCCCCATCAAATAAGTGTCCATTTGTAGAATGACATTTATACAAATGTTAGGTCCAAATGCTTGTGATTTTCACGCGATGTTTTCCGTTATGACTTTGAAAATTGATCGCCTTTGGGCCAGTTGCATTTCCGAGCACAATCATTTAAAGCTTAGCACTCTGGGTAAAATTTTCAGCAGACGACATTTTGAAATATTTTTTATTATTTTTTCAAGAAAACAGGTTTTGACTTTTCATGCAAATTGTCTCCAATGGAGACAATTTGCATGAAATGTCAAAATCTGTTTTCTAGGAAAAAATAAGAAACATAGCATCCATTTGTCGTCTGCTGAATTAGCCCAGAGAATTGTGAAGGTTAATATGCGGATTACACAAGGCCTGTAAGTTTGTTTACCTTCTTGATTCTGGTATGGCTCTGTCTCATTAATGAATTCCGAATTAAGAGATCTCTTACCTTATTTGATAAATGTGTTTTCTTGCACTTGAAATATCGTATAAATCCTAAATATTGGGACATTTTAACTCATTACCATACTTATCTTAAAATTTGAACAGGTCAGTTGTACTATACGCCGATCTGTCTAAAAAGTACTGGACTGAGTGGCAAACATAACACGGCGTCTAATCTGGGTCTACACTGTTTGCTCAGACCTGTATGTCCGAATACTTAAGGTTATTACGGTAAACAGATAATCTTTTTTTTTCCTTATTTATGGCATACCAACAGTACGATTTACGGAAATATTCCAGAATTGTATTTCTAAATTCTTTACGTTGTATGCATTACGAAAACACGCCTATTGAAATATACTGAATATTTAAACCACCAAAAAATGAAAAATTTCAGATAAAAATTCGGATATTTCTCGTACTTCTGGTGAAAACATAGATTGTGGGTATTCGTTAGAACCGCCTCGTCGAGGCGGTTCTAACGAGTACCCACAATCTATGTTTTGGGGCAGAAATAAGAAAAATAATGTATACCCCTGTAAACCCCAGTTTTACTATATAAAAGTGGAGTTTAAGGGGGTCAATATTATATAGGCATGTTTTCGTGATGATAGCGTCTTTAAATTATGCAACATACGGGCAACTAAATTTTTCATTCGTCTTTTTATTCTGTTTCTTTTCTTTTCTGCTTTTTAGTTGGATGGGGTGGGGCGGAGAAGGGTCATTGTCTCAGAAGTTCGATAAACACGCACATTGCTACATCTCTGTAACATTGTGCATTCAAACGATGCTGTTGTCGCAAACCGATACAATTCAGTTAATTTAATATGTTGTTTAAAAAAACAACAACAAAAAACAAAAAACAAAACAAAAAAAAAAAAAAAAAAAAAAAACAACAACAAAAAACAAAACAAAAAAAAAAACAAAAAAAAAACCTACAAATTCTAACTTCTCATTGGAGATGTCTTGCTTCCACTGGTTTGGTCTGTTTAGATTCAATCACGCGTTCACCAGTTTTGCATTTTAGGGCTTATTGCTTCCTAAGAAATTAAACTCAAACTTTAGAAGACTTTTGAAAGGGGAGTATTTGGGATAAATCTAGGATATTTTTCTTATTTTTCTATTAAAACATGTGATGTGGGTCCGTGGCGCTTTTAATGAATATCCACAACATATGTTTTTATTGAAAACTTGAGAAAATTATTCCAAAGTCATCATGAAATACTCCTCTTTACATATCCTCTGATACATGCCCCGGGCATTAAATTTGAAAATATGTTCTGATTCCATCAGACATGTCTGCAGGAGTAAAAATAATTTCAAATTTAATGCAAGACCACAAACAAAATTGTCTTTGTTGAAAGGTTACAGTGAATCAGAAGGACTTCTAAAGTAATCTCTTGGTAGTAAGGTACTAGCATTTATATTCATACTTGTTTTCTTGTGTTCTGGCTAGAGATCGCCACCATTACGAAAACATGCCTATTCAAATAAATTTTACCACAAAAAACTGAAAGTTTTCTGATAAAAATTCTGATATTTTTCGTATTTCTACTCAAAACATAGATTGTGGGTACTCGTTAGAACCGCCTCGACGAGGCGGTTCTAACGAGTACCCACAATCTATGTTTTTTGAGCACAAATAAGAAAAATAATGTATACCCCTGTAAACCCCAGTTTTACTGTATAAAAGTGGGGTTTAAGGGGGTCTAAATTATATAGGCATGTTTTCATGATGCTCAGTCCTTTGCTTTTTTTCATCATGATGTTTGCAATTATTTCACTGTTATGTTTCACTGACGAGGAAGAGGACCGTTTGTTTGCAATTTGCAGCTGCATCAAACTAAAAGGACAGATTTCGCGCGAGTGAAATACAGTCGAATTTCAGTGGCTCGAACATTATTTCGATCATGGGAACTTATTCGAGACTTGGGTAGTTCGAGCCACTGAATGTTAATCATGGTGCCAGGTCAGGAAGCAAATGGCGATAATTTAGTGAAGTCTTTTCGATCTTCTATACAGTAGTGGTATGTTGTGTGTATTCATTAGAATCACCTCCATGATGCGATTCTAATGATTACACACAACATACAATTTCATAATAAAATAAGAAAATGTCCTTAAATGTTTGTTTTCTGGAGCAATCGCAAGAATTTCGCAGAGACTTAAAAAGAAGTTCGAGTCAGCCATGGTAAACGAGCCATCGGTGTTTGAGCGTCTCTACTGAGGTTTGGCTGTAGCATAGAAGATGTCTTGAAAAGCCAAAATCACAGAACTTAGCTTATCAGTTATACTAATGGAAAGAGCAAACAAGCCATGACAGACAGTACACACGTCCAAAGAAAAGCAAATTGACCGTCTCCTTGTTTTAACCCGTTGACCCTTGAATTTCTGAAGTGGACTATGGCCACATCCACTGTTACAAAAAGGGACGTCAGTAAAAAATCAAAAACAGAATTGCAAACAGTGTAGATTCAGATGAGACGGCTCACATGAGCCGTCTCATCTGGATCTACACTGTTTGCATAAGTATCTGTTTTGGTTTGCAGGGCTGAACGGTTTAAGGTCCACTAGTAGATGTCTACTGACCGTTCCAAGGCGTAGATTTCTACTGACCGTTCCAAGGCGTAGATTTCTACTGACCGTTCCAAGGCAGTTCCTCTGTTGCAGTTCTTCTTTGTTCGTGTGTCGGTGGTTTCATATATTGCGTTTGTTTATTCATTATTTGTTCCTCATCTGTTCCTCTTTCAGTGCCTCTGGAAGGCTATGCTTAGTAACTGCAGAATTAATTGCGTACCGTCTCTTAAAGTTTTGGTTCCTAGAGATAATGCTGCAAACCAGAATGTCAGTGTCGAACGATTACACTGAATCAGCAGTACTTTAAAACAGTCTCTCAGTTATACGGAACTGAGATGTATATTTAGACTTCCACAGAAAAGAAGTCCTTGTTGATTAACATAAACATTCATCCCACACTGGCAAGTCTGTCGTATCAACTCCCTGTCGCCCAGTGGTCTCTTCTGTCTCTCACTCTTCGTCGTTTCGTCGTTCTGTTTTTCGATCCAGTGCCTTGGCAGGCTGTGTTCTGTGATTGTGGCCTATCCTGTGTATCTCAATATTTACTTTTGTAATACAGTAGTACTTCAATGACTCGAACATCTTTGGGACCATGGACTTTGTTCTAGACATGGCTAGTTCGAGCCACTGAGAGTTAATCATGGCGCCCGGTCAGGTGACAAATGGGGATATTTTAGAGATGTTTTTTTCGATCTTCTACGTATAAAGTGGGGATTCACCTCGATGAATTTTCTAGTGGTACATTCAATTTACATTTTCATGACAAAATAAGAAAATCTCCCTACAATCTCCCTAAATACAGTCGACTCTCGTTATCTCGAATTCCAAGGGACCCTCTGAAATACTTCGAGATATCCGTAGTTCGACATATCAGATTTGCAGAATTGAGGAAAAAATAATTCGAACAACCACATTTAACAAATATATATGTGTAATTGAACTATTGAAATCAGAGATGTATCCTTAGGAGCAATTTCTCCTCTTTTCCACAATATTTTTTACCTGTTGTTAGAGTTTCATGTTTAGGCAGGGACCAGATTTTCACTTCGAGATAAGCGGTTATTCGAGATAAGCGAGATCGAGATAACGAGAGTCAACTGTATTTGTTTTCTTAAGCTATCAGAAGAATTTTCTAGGGACTCAAAAACGAGTTCGAATCAGCCACGGTAAACGGATCATCGGTGTTTGAGTCATTAATGTTCGACTTTAGCTGTTTGCTGTACCATTATATATACAAAGCACACACAAGCGAATTGCTTTTATATTTGGGTCACATCGAGGATGCTAAATGAGTAATTTACTTTACCAAGAATCCTTCAAATACAGCAGAACAAAAGAAAAAACGGAACCTTTACCACAAGTCAAATATAAATGTCAATAAAATATCACGAATAGGTGATATTTTATTGACATTTCATGCAAACTGTCGCATTATGAGTCAGTTTGCTGCATGAAATGTCTAATCCTATTTTCTTTGAAAATGCGAGAAAATATTTCAAAGTATCGTCTGCATACATGTGGTAAATATGCTTGTTCTATGAATATCAAGGACTGGACGGGTCTGAGCTTTGCCAGATCCCAAAGAGCAGTTGAGGACAGGTTAAAATGGAAAGAAATAATGTCAAAGTTATCAGTGAAGCTCCGACGACCCACAAATGAAGTGATGTGGTGAATTAATTGCCAGATGTGAACCGGAGATTGCGCTTCCACTGTTTTCAAAGCTGTTTCATTAAGACACCTTTTGCGATGGACTGATGCTGATGTTTTTCTTGTTTCCTAACACTTACACCAGCTATTCGTTTCACGCCGTTGTGATTGTTTCTTTGAGCATGGTAATGCTTTAGGCCCCTGAAAGCTAACTCATCAAATGAAAATAAGTAATATTTTGATTATTTTTCACAAACAAATAAGATTTGACATTTTATTCAAATTGTCCTTCGGAGACAAGTCTTTTTTCTGCTAAGAAAAATAAGATAGTTTGAATGAAATGGCAAGTCTATATATGTGAAAATAAGCAAACTATTTTAAATGTTGTCGTTTTTAAGTTATTGTTAGCAAGTAAGTTTAAGCTTTCAACTTCGGAATCTTTCTAATGCGCAAGGTTAGGCTCCGCCTTTATTCGGTGGGGCGGTTTAATAACCAAAATGGTTTCAGAAATTATTTCTGAGCTTTATAGCACCAACATAAAAAAAAAATGCTTTGTTTATTCAGAATTCAAACATACCCTCACAATTCACCACTTTATATAGGAAAAGGGGAAGCAGAGGCGGAGAGAGGGTACGAAATTAGGTGGAAGTTCACCTGATGAATAATTTTACAATGTTGAACAGTGAAGGCGTTAGGTCAGTAACTCCGACCAACAAGAAGGTTTACTTACATTCAAGTCCAGTACGCATTTAGTACAGATAACGCTCAAAAACATGGATACCCATTTGTCAGAGATACGGTTTCACCAGAAAAAAAGCAGAGTTTCGAAGTAGATGCTTTGCCCAATGTCCACAAAATACGTCGTCACATGTTATGACCTCGCTACCCGATATTAAAGTTTTCTCATAATCTAGAATTTATGCTGTCAAATAAATATATGATACTGAAAAAAGCAGACATAACCTATCAGTTTCAAAGAACCAGCAGAAGAATATTCTCCATTTGTTATGTCATGGGGATCAGGTGGATTCATTTCAAAACATCGCCTTAACTAAGGCAAATTAGCAAGTACCGTGTGTGTATTTCTTCAAAATTCGAAGAGTCAGATGTTTAGATTTTTTTAGAAGCAGTCTGAGCTGTGACTACAGACAAAGGAATAAAATGTGTATGTCAGTCTAATGCAAATGCCATTTTAATTTCATATGAGAGAGTGTGCTTTATAACAGAACTAGAAATGTGTCCAAAGGACACGGATGCCCTCTCCTGAAAAGCTTAAACGCAAATTGCTAACGCCGGACGCTGACAGAGACGGACGGACGGACAGGGGTAACACTATATACCCTTTCCACCATTCTTCTAATGGCGGGGACATAAAAGTATAAGTGAAGATATCCAAGAAATGCCACAGAGCACAGCTCTTAAAGAAGGAGAGATAATGAACAAATGAGGACAAAACAAACTCCATATATGAAACTTCAGACGAACAAACAAAGATGAACTGCTATAGAGGAACCTCCTTGGAACAGTCAGTAGGAAAACCATTGAGGGCTTTAACTATTTTTACTCTCGTGAAACCTCGCCCTTGTTCTCTGATGTAGCTCCAAACAGTCTGAAAATTACTACTTTGCTGAATATGAATTAAATTTAGTTTCAGTTTGTTTTGTACTAGTAAACACGGAGATTCTGTTTATACATTGTACCTGTTTGATTGGTCAGCTATTCCTGGCGATGTTTAATCGAAATAGGCACATGAAATATGCTCATCGTTTTCGGCTAGTTGCATTCTACAGGACCGGGCGGAAAAAGACGGGACCGAGAAACGGGACCAGTTTGATCGCCCAGGAAAAGCTTTTATCCTTCATGGGATTTAATAAATGCTGGTATTTAGAGTTATAGAGTCTTCTTCAAAATGCATATCAGATTTTCAAAATATTCCCCTTTATAAAGGAAGCATTGCCAATTGAATAGGCCCCTAACGACTGGAGAAAAGACGGGACGAAATTATCGTGCAAATTCACTTTTATTTTATACATTTATCACCAAAATTTCAGCTCGACAAATGTACAATTTCTTGTGATTAATTTTGTTTCACAATTGCAGCTCAAAATATTACTTTACATTGCACAGACAGTGGACAGTTAGCAAAATATTTTCCTAGCTTGCAGTGAAAGCAACAGAAGTCCATTGGTCTGAAATGGAGGACAAGAGCGATGGGCAGAATCACATCTCGGCCTAGATCTCGGCACATCACTGTTTTCTTAGGTAAAAAACTTTGGAATGCTAGGCATTAAACCTTTTAGTCTTGCAAACCAATACACTATTTTGCAAACAGTATAGATCCTGATGAGACGGCTCATAATGAGCCGTCTCATCAGGATCTACATTGTTTGCCATTTTCTTTTATTTTTGACTGAGACCCCTATTTGGGACAATGGTTCTGACCAGATTCAAAGATGGAATAGTCCACTTCAGAAACTCAGGGATGAAACTCTGTCAAAATGCATGTGTCTGATCTATTCTTTCCCAACAAATATTAGCGGTGTACCAAATATCAAGTTCCTTGGTCAGCTGGTTCAAAAGCTAGAAAATGATTAAAAATGGCTATGACCATTTCAACAAACTCAACATTTAAACAGATTATTAAGCCAAATCCATATACTCAATGTCTCCGACGTTGAGGGAGTAAACTTCAAACATTTCAACCCAGTAATACCTGATCTTACAAAAAGTAAATTTTGGTAAATAGTGTATAAGAAGATCAGACTCTGCAGAATGCGGTGTCTTATCAGGGACCATTTGACTGCAAGAAAAACTGCAGTATTGTAAAAGACCTCTTTTGATACTTTAACGGACTGATCCAACAATCCAAGGCATACGGAGTGAGTTAAGTGACAGAATTTGGAGCGTTCCTCTGCTTGTATATGTGATATATGTTTGGATGTTAACCCTTAAAGCGCCAGTCACAACTATTGTCGTCTGCTTTGTCATCTGCTTTTGATTTTAAAAGTCATTTTTGCAAACAGTGTAGACCAGATCAGACTGCTCCTAGGAGCAGTCTGATCTTGGTCCACACTGTTTGCCTGTATGCAAAAATAGGTTTGAAAAATTTGCAAGAATATTCAGCAGACGACATAAACAGACGACATTTTCAGATGCAGTTTTTCTTGGCGCTTTAAGGGTTAATGTATATTTGCATACATATTATACATGTACCGTATTCTGTAATATGTACCCCTTTCAGTGAAACCAAAACAATATTTTTGCAAACGGTGTAGATCCTGATGAGAAGAGCCATCTCATCCGGATCTACACTGTTTGCCATTCTGTTTTCGTTTCTGACTGAGACCCTGATTTGGAACAATGGTTCTGACCAGATTCAAAGATGGAAGAATCCACTTCAGAAACACAGAGATGAAAAGGTTAAACAAAAATGGTTACACACATGCACGCACCCCCACATGGAATCGTACGGCTCATGAATGGCACTGGATAGAGTATGCATACACGGTATCCGCTAACATACCACGACCGAGAAAAAAAGCGGTGATTTGGTGTCTAAATCTCAAATGAGATGGGGTCAATTTGACAGGGGTCAGAAGGTTTAGACATTCATGACACGTTTAAGAAACCTAATCTTGGTAATCAAAGACGATCAGTTTCATATTTGAAGCTTTCACTTCATTGGTCACGGACCTCAACAAAACTACGTGCTTTCTCGTGAGATTTATAGTATTTCGTTATCTATATCTGGTTCCCCATCTGAACATTCAAGTCGCACTAAATTATATGTATACTGCAGTTTTAGGCAGATATCCATCCAAATGTTATCTTTTACAATGGAGCCAGGTATCTTAGACGTTTGAAATGAGAGAATTTACAACACATTTGGTATCGTTGATCATCGATTTGTCGTCGCTTGTCCTACATTTGTGGGTAACCTGGCAGATTCGGGTTTCTATTTCCAGATAAAATTGGAATCGGATTGCCCATTATACTCGAGGGGATAAGTGTTTATAAATATGTATTCCTGACCGCAGATAACCTGAGATTATTTTGAGTTTGGTTTACCAAACTAGTCATAATACACAGATAATAGAGTAGATATCTTTTGTTTCTTGGCTTCATTTCTTGCATTGTAATTGCAGAAGAATTCTATACCCGCTCATTGCATTCTCCAGATGTCAAAGACATGTGCTAAACGGTACATGAGTATAGTGCAATTTCTCTAACCTATGAATATTTAACATTTAGCATGCTGTGTAACAATTTAAGCAAACGACATATTGAAATAATTTTCTTTTTTTTCTTTTTTTTCTCCAGAATATTATGCACATTCACATATTGATATATTTGTCTTATTTTTTTTTCCAGAAAATTGGCTTTGACATTTCTTGCAAAGTGTCTCCTTCTGTGGCTATTTTCTGGGAAAAATAGGCAAGTAGGAAAATATGTTATTACCCCTAGTCCTGCTGAACCCAGATATGTCCTGCCTTTGCAAACAATGTAGATCCAGGTCAGTTGGCTTCTGAAGAAGCCAACTGATCTGGATCTGCACTGTTTGCTATTAAGTATGTGAATTTATATCAACAATCTGGATCAAGTAATCTAATTGGCTGAAAATTAGAAATGGGCGTGACTTCTGAATTTATTCAGCATGACAAGGGTTAATATGTCGTCCATTGAAATGAGCCCGTAGAGTTGTAAAGTTTGAACGGGACTATTTCATCCATGAATTTGGAAAATTCCATGCATTTTAAATCTATGTAACAAAAGAATGGCAAAAATAAAATAAAAAAAAACAAAAAAACAAAAAAACAAAAAAAAAAAACAGAATTGTTATCAACTTCTTTGACATTTGTAAAGATCTGTGGCCTGATCTGTAAGATTTAATGGGACTGGGGGGATACATTTGATAGAGTTTCCGCCATTTTAACAAGGGAGACAACTTTTGTGAACACCGATGGCTCGTTTACCATGACAAATTCGAACTCGTTTTTTTGAGTCCCAAAGAAATTCTTCTGTTAGCTCAAGAAAAGAAACGTGTAGGGAAAATTTTTCTTATTCTATCATGAAACTGTATGTTCTGTGTACTCATTAGAATCGTCTCATCGAATTGATTCTAATGAGTACACACAGCATACCATTATTGTACAGAAGATCGAATAGATTTCCCTAAATTTTCGCTATTTTATTCTTGAACTGGCGTAATGATTATCCCTCAGTGGCTCGAACTATCCATATTTCGAACGAATTTCCATGGTCCCAAAGATATTCGAGCCATTGAAACTCGACTGTATATACATAGTCATCACACTGATAAAATTACGTGAAATGTTATGCGCCTTGTCTTCTTGGGCAAAAATACTTGAGTAGAATGAAAATAAATACATAAATAAATAAAAATAAATAAATAAATAAAAGAGACAAATAAATAAATAAATAAATAAAAAATAAATAAAATGAATAAATACATAAATAAATTATTGAATAAATAAATAAAAAAAATAATCATCTTATCGTCAACTGTGTGGCAGTTAAACTGTCGTCTGTTAACGTTTATGGTTTGGTCAGGGATAAATTTCCAAACAATTTCCATCAAACTTCATTTATCTTCTACCATCAAAAGTGACTGTTCAAAGAACTCTCGTGGTTGTTCGTGACATTTGCGATGACCAGAGTCCGGTGATCAAAAAGATTAAGAGTAAATGTTTCATGATTCCCGATGGTGCATGTTTGTTTTTCGCACGGACTCCCCCATTCTGGCACGCGCCTAAGGTATGTTAAAGCCATTGTTGGAGATTTTTCACACGCAGTAAATGATGGAAGAATGATCATGGATTTAACCCCAGACATTTACAATAGAAATCGAGCCCTGAAGGTTTCTCGAATTTTTCAGTGTTTCATGTAGCACATTTATCTCTCTACAACTTACCGATGTCTTTCTTATTTCTCCATGAAAACATGTGCTGAGTTGATCGACAATACAATAATACAATGTTCTTTATGAAGACAAACTCAGGTCATGCACATGACATATGAGTGGAAAGAAATAAAAAAAGAAAAGAGAAACATAATAATGATAAAGACAATACAGTGACAATGTAATATTTTTTTGAAAAACATAAAGTCTACTTTTAGAGTAAAAGATCACTGGACTCTCATTTAATAAGCATTTTCGCAAAAATACAAATATTACGCAGTTGGATTTCATTTTCGCAGTCGAACATTTTTTTTTTAATTTTAACACATTGGTAGATGTATAATAATACTTTTTTTTATGTATTTTTGTCTTTTAGTTTTGAATAAAAAAAGGACAGATTAATACATTATGTAACATAATGAAATACATTCCATACTTCGTGTAAGTTACATAAAGTGCACTCTCTGTCATTTAGTTCGAGTCTGAGCCAGCGACCGCGTTCGCAAGGAAATCTGTGGGGACAGAATCTCTCACAGAGCAATTTTGTTACAAGGAGAAATTAGTAAAATAGTTATGAGACTACTCTTATTTTGCTAACATTCAGTCTCAAAATCAGGAGAAGAAAATAATGTATTTATATGTCTTCAGACAGAGTTGCAAAACAGCCGAAAGATCATTAGATACTTTTTTGTACCAAACAGCACCATCACCGAAAATTCGCTTTATTTAACAAAAATAAATAAATAAATAAATAAATAAATAAATAAAAAGCCAACGAAATAACGCAAAAAATAATTCGTAATACGATCTTCAAAAATAGAAAAAAAAAGGAACAAAAGAATTCCCCATTTCAAAGAAGGATCGACAATTGTTAGATGGATTTAGTTTTAGCTGTGCAATGTGTTGATTGTTCAGTTTCACTTCCTGTCTGTTATTTTGAAAGATAGATTTTATCACGATAGATCGCGAAATTTAATCTGAACATTGATTGAATCCGTTCCTTCAGTATATTGCTAAAAAGCAGACATATTGTCAAATGAACTGGAACGTCAGAAAACGTACCGTCGGACGTGCGCCCAGTGAAGATTCAGATCAGACTGCGCATTCGCGCAGTCTGATCAGAATCTTCACTGGGCGCATTTTGGATAGCCAAGGATGCAAATTTTCTTCATGCAGATAACGAAGACTCTGGTCAGACTGCGGAGATGCGCAGGCTGATTCGAGTCAACATTGGAAGCACATTTCAGAAAGAACGTTCTCGGACGTTGCGGTTGAAATGTAAACAACCACTGTTTTATTTGAACTGTCAAATTGACCTTACTGTTTGGGAGAATTACTGTGATCTCCAATAAAAATTGTGGACCTTTTTTTGTTATAAATTTCATTTCTGGATTGCAACCAACTTTTCCTTTTGAAGACGATAAAAAGCCGACGAATATTTACACAAATGCAAGGGAAAAAGATAAAGACATATTCGCTAATCTTTTGGAATTTATTTTACAATCCATCAAAAGCGTTTCCTTCCAGCCAAGAGAAGGTTGATGCGGTTCAGCTGAGGTCAATTCGGGTTATTAAAGGTCAATGCGGTTTCGTATCAGGTGCATAGGGTTAAATTCCAGACTGACCGCGGTTTTATTTTACAAGTTTCGATGTTTATTTCACAGCTTATCTTTCAATTTTTTATTTATACCCATATATCAATATGTATTAAGTACTGTGCAGATGACCATATTAGCAGACGACAGCAGTGTTACATTTTTACATTTTTATTATTTATACTTTTCACCCTGAAACTGAAGTGGACTTTTCCGTCCTTGGAGTTAGACTCACCCACTGTTGCAAATCAGGGATTTCAGTTACAAAAAACAAAACAAAAAAAAAAACAACAAAAAAAACAAAAAAAAACAACAACAAAAAAAAAAAACCGAAAAAGCAACACACACACAAACACACACACACACACAGCACACACACACACACACACACACACACACACACACACACACACACACACACACACAAATAGAAAAAAATAACAAACACACAAATAAAAAACACAACAACAAAAAAAAAAATGCTACCACTACTGGTCATAATAGTGTAGTATAATTACCTATGCTGGTCAGCAAATCTGGAGAGATTAAACTATTAAGAAAAAAAAACAAACAAAAAAAAAAAAAAAAAAAACGGGCTGCGATGCGAACCGTCGATTTCGGTAAATATTACATGTGTTTTCTTATATTCAAAGCATCCCCTGGTCTACAGCAATTAAAAAGGTTGTTTATCTCGAGTTCCCTTGTGCAAATGTGAATTTCAAAGAATTGTAGCCAAATTGATTCATTTAAACGCACTGGACAATTCAGCAGACGACAACTTGATAGTAGTTTTCTTACTCTTTCAAAAAAGTAGGTTTGACATTTCATGCAAATTGTTTCCTAAGGATACAATTTGCGTGAAATGTCAATATCTATTTTCTGAGAAAAATATTGAAAATGTCGACTACTGAAATTCAAATACAATTTAAAGTACGAATAAAGATAATTAATATATTAGTAAAAGACAGTGTTATTGCCTACAGTTATATGCTGTAATAAAATTTGTTTATATTTTATGTCAAGCAAGACTTCTGACACCTGATTATCTTATCTAACCCTTATCACGCCAGTCGCATCAGCAGCAGATGACATTCTAAAATGTTCATTTTATTATATTTTATCGACAAAATCAGGTTTAACATGTCGTATTAATTTATCAACCTTTAATTTTCTCGGGGAAAAATAATAAAAAAAGTGCTGCGCTTATGTATTAATTACGTTGTCTAATCCTCTGGACACATTGTATGGCTAGAAAATCAGGGCCCAGTTGTTCAAAGCTGACGACGTCGTTAGTTAACGATTCGTTAAAATTTTCATTGAGTGATACGCAAATATGCTGAATTTTTTTGCTGAAAAAATGTGAGTAGCTTTTGCAGTGCAAAAGCTACTCACATTTTTTCAGCAAAAAATATAAGAATAGTGTATATTGAATCCGCTAAAACAGTTAACGAAATGACCCTTAACGAGCTCGTTAAGCTAACGACGCTTTGAACAACTTGGCCCGGATGTTTATTTATTTATTTATTTTATTCTATTTTATTTTATTACCTTATTTTATTTTTAATCCTCGGTGTTTCTGTCAGTCATAATAGAGGGGATAATGTATTTGTACGGCTAGAAATACAACTTTTCATCACGAAAACACGCCTATATAATTTTGACCCCCCTTGAACCCCACTTTTATATAGTAAAACTGGGGTTTACAGGGGTATACATTATTTTTGTTATTTCTGCTCAAAAACATAGATTGTGGGTACCCGTTAGAACCGCCTCGCCGAGGCGGTTCTAACGAGTACCCACAATCTATCTTTTGAGCAGAAATATGGAAATATCGGAGTTTTTGTATCTGAAAATTTTCAGTTTTAGGACATGAAATTTTCAATATATTTTGCAATAGGAGTGTTTTCGTAATGTTCTGAAATTTTCGTGTTTACTATGCACTCGGTACATTCCCTTCTGTGGATAAAATTAACCTTTCTGAAGTGGATTTTTTGCATTTGGATATATCCATTGTTGCTAATGGGAATGTCTGTAAGAAATTAAAAGTAAATGACAAAAAGTGTAGATTCTGATGAGACGGTTCTCGATCTACACTGTTTGCATAGTTATCTATTCTTGTCTACTGAGCTGAAGGGACTAACTCAGAATTCTTTCAATTGAATAGAATCATGGAATGTATGAAATAGTGTTCAATATCGATCAACTTTTCTAATAGTTTTATAAGAATCGTGAGTCCTCACTTGGCAAGCAAATTATATATAAACATGGACGGTCAATAGCAGACCGAGCTCCTGCCCTGTATGATTGGGTTTGGATGCGAACAGCGAAGAAACCAACTAGAGAGTGTCGGCTGCAGCCAGAAAAAAATGTTTGTTTTGCTCGGATGCTAAATTTAACTCTTTCGGTGCCAAATTTCAGATGACATTTGTCGTCTGCTTCAAACTATGGCTTGGAAAGAAGTTTATATGTAAAGTTGAAAGACTGGATGTCAAAAAGCGTAGATCCAGATGAAACGGCTCATTATGAGCCGTCTTATCTGGATCTATGTTGTTTGCAAAAGCCTATTTTATCTCCTATGGCAGTGAAAGAGTTAAACATATAAGCAGCGCTTCTTATTTTCTCCTAAAATAATTTATCATTTCATCGAAAATATTTTGCTTTTTTTTCTCACAGAATATGGCTTGACATTTGAAGCATTTCATCTCCTCAGAGCGAATCGCACGAAAGGTCAAGCCCCATTCCACCCTGCTCCCCCCCCCCCCCCCTCACACACACCGCCCCAATAAACATAATATGATTACGTATTTGGTGTCTCTTTCTTTTTTCACTAGCAGTCTACATGTACTAAGAATTAAGTAGGCCCCATTACGCATGCTCGTTCTATTATTAAACTTGCAATTAGCTTTCCTTTATTTCGCGGCGAATTATTGTTGAATATTTAATTTCATATCAAAATAAAATTGCCATTTAATAGGCAACATCAAACAATGAGATTTTTATTGTGAAAAATCAACCTAGAATAAATTTCTAATAACATAAATAATTGAGTTGTTAATTTTTATGTTTATGTTAAAATTACGTAAATGAAGCGGTATTATACATGACTTGACCTTGAGCGTGTCAAATGTAAATATCAGCAGACAGCATTTTAAGGGAAAGGGATACACGTCCAAGGGAAATAACTGACATGGAAACAGTTGCCTCCCTTCTCAATCGGAGCTACTCTGAAAGGAAAGAATTTGCTCACACTGTGAGCAATTGTTTTCCTTTAGTAGCCTTTAGTAGCCGCGATTTTTGAAAGGTTTCCGATACTAGGTAGGCAAAATTCTGTCAGGAAGAGTTGAGACAACTTTTTCTGACAGAATTTTGCCTACCTAGGCCTACCTTTGCGAAATCGCGGCCATAATTTTCAGATTTATCTATTCACTTTTAATTCTTTGCATGCCGGATATTTTGCATGCTTTTTTGTCGTCTGTGGATCTTTTTTTTTTTTTTTTAATAACTTTTTTTTTTTTTCAAAAAATATATTTCAGGAATACCATCAGAGTGTCAAAGAGTTTGGATCCAGAATATGCCCGACGTTTAGTCGGGCCTGCTCTGGGTCCAAACTGTTTGCAAAAGTTATCAGCAGACGACAAAAGTCGCCACTAGCGGGGAGAGAGTTAAAAGATTCTTTTTCCTTATTATGCCAGGAAAATGAACGTAGAGTTAATATATTCAAACAATGCCCAAATTTGACTTTGGTTTCCTTGGAAATAGGTCCTGACATTTCTTGACGGTTTGAAAGAAACGTCAAGACTATTTTTTTCTAGAAAATAAAAATGAGTGTTAAACATTCTACGTCTGCTTATTTCGCCTACAAAATAATAAATGATTCACTACTTGATTAGTAGTATTAAAGAAAAAGGCCCTTATAGTACGTGAGATTGGTCAAAAGCCAACTCTGCATCACGAAAACACACCTATATAATTTTGACCCCCTTAAACCCCACTTTTATATAGTAAAACTGGGGTTTACAGGGGTATACATTATTTTTCTTATTTTTGCTCAAAACCATAGATGGGAGGCGGTTCTAACGAGTACCCACAATCTATGTTTTGAGCAGAAATCTGAAAAGTGTCAGAATTTTTTGTCTAAAACTTTTCATGTTTTGGTGGTAAAATTTTAAGTATGTTGGAATAGGCGTGTTTTCGTAATGGCCTGCGTATTCGTCCAGATTAATCGCGCCTTCTTTGTTCGTCAGTGCTTGCGTTCCAGTCTGATAATTGTTTTCCTATTTTAATTTTGTGATATTTTCTATGTCAAAAATGACCCTGATGGGCCTGCGTGTATGCGCAGGCTGATCTGGGCCTTCGTTGTCCGTATATGCACGGTTATCATTGTTCGGCCCATTTAATGGTGCACATCTAAATCGCCCTTAAAGCATGCGAACCCTGGGCTTTTATTTTTAGAAGTTCTAGCTTTTCATGTTTGATCTGAGAGCACTAAAGGTTTATTGAGTTAAACTGAGTTGCACTTAAACTAAGAGTAACAATAAATTACAGTAACGATAAATAAGGGTATACTTCATCAAACAGCTTGAAATTAGTTGTGCATCTACAAGTTTATAACCCATAAAGTGGTAAGCAAAATTATAGCAGACGATATTTTCTCTTTCTTTTTATTTATTTTTTTGCTCCCCCTCCCCCCCCCCCCCTACTAATCAACTCCTTAAAATGCTAATCATAGAAGCATTTTGATACATGTATATAATTTTCAGAGAAAATACGAAATTTCATGCGAGTCGCCTTATGGGCAGACGATTCACATGAAATATAAAGTCTTATCTCCGCTGAAAAAAAAACAAAAGAAATATAAATGAATAAAAATAAACTCAAACAATCAATCAATCAAAATATCGTCTGCTGCAGTTGTGATAGCACATTAAGGGTTAAAATGATCGCATATTCGGATGGTTTGTACCCAGATCGGCCTGAAATAAAAGCAACAGAATCAGGTCTACTCAGCTCGATTTTTTAGTGCAAATCCAGAGATTGTATTATCCGATTTGTGTCTTTACATTTCGCACTGATATTTTTACTCGCCAGTTACGACTGGCGGAGCTTTAGGGTGCATTCCACAGTTTTTTCTTCCATGTCTAGTTGTGCATAGCTATCACACAAATAAAATGCAAGCACACTAAATATAACAGTAAATGTCCATTAGGTACTGTATCAATAAATTGCAAATATACCAAATAATACTTTAAACGTCATAAAAGTTACTGCCATGTACCAAAATCTGCTGTTCCACTAATGTAAACAATACTCCACCCACCTCCGACTGCGTCCAAATTTATGAAAAAAGTGCAGTTTTCGATAGATTATCCACAACTCCAGGACCACGCACTGCCCTGGAACAATCGATAATTTGACAGAATATTACGTGTATACAGAAATGAATACCTGTAGGCCACGTTTTTTTTTTTTTGTTTTTTTTTTTTTTGCAATAAAAAGAAATTCACTTAAAACCATGCTCCAATTTATAACAGGGTAAAATCTGATTCCAGACAGAATTCAACAGTTTCGTATTTTACATATAGTCTTTAATAATAAGGTCATGCCACGGAAATGTCTTTTGTTTCAATGTTAACAATAATTGACAAACATAAAATTTCAACAACCGATTCACATTAGCTTCCATTTATGGTCCAAAAACTGATAATCCTAGCTTTTTCGAAATAGTATCAGAAAAAAAATGCTGAACTAGAAAATAATTCTGTTGTATGGTGTGGTGACTTTAACTTGGTTCAGAGTCCCAAATTAGACTATAAGAACTACAAAACTATAAATAATAAAAATACAAGAGAGAAGTTACTAGAAATTATAAATGATATACACTTTGGAGATCCATATAGAGGTGCACATCCTGAATTGAGAAGGTGTACTTGGAGAAGAAAACAGCCATTTCTGCAAGCAAGACTTGACTTCTCTTTAGTTTTTGAAAATCTTTTAACCGCTGTTAAAAGCTGTACAATAGAAACAGCTACAGATCTGATCATTCTCCTGTTGTGCTAAGTCTATGCTTTACAGAATTTATTAAAAGCAAACTATTACGGAAATTCAACAACTCCTTACTTACAAACATTCAATACGTAAATTCAAATAATAAGAAAATAGAAAAGCACTACAGTCTACCCGTGTATAACTTTGAGAATCTGCACAATATACCGGATAGCGAAATACAATTTTCAATTAATGATCAGCTTTTCTTGGCTTTACACTGCTAATGGAAATAAGAAGACAAACCACCAAAATCTTACTCGTCTTATAAAAAGAAACAAACTGACAAAAAAAAAAAAAAAAAAAAAAAAAGAAAAGAAAAGCAGTTAGCAGATGAGATCCTAAAATTAGAGCAAAATCTGACTGAGGATAAAACTCAAGAGTTAGAAAAACTTGAATCAGAACTAACAGAATTAAGACGAATTAAAGTTAAATTAAAGTCATAAGTTCCCGAGCAACTAATTTATTAGAAGGAGAGAACCTACAAAATACTTCTGCTTCTTAGAAATTCACAATTTTCTTAGTAGAATTATTCCTAAACTGGAAACATCAGCTGTACAAATATTAACAGACAAGCATGATATTGTAAAAGAATCTGAAAATTTCTATAAACATATGTATAGTAATAGAGATGATCCCCTAGCAAGAACCAACTTGAATGAATACTTAAAAAAATATAAATCTTCCTGAACTAAGTGATAATGAATCAAATCAACTAGAAGGCTACATAGCATTGTCTGAACTAACTAAAGCACTTAGCAATATGAAAAACAATAAAAGTCCAGGAACGGACGGCTTTTCAAGTGATTATTTTTAAGCTTTTTAGAAAAAAAGGTTCATTTGTAACGCGATCAGTAAGTTATATTTACAAAAATAATTGGGGAATTATCTCTTGTCCAAAGATAGGGCATAATTACATTACTGCCCAAAGAAAATAAATCTAGACAAAATCTAACTAACTATAGGCCAATTTGTCTCCTGAATACCGTATATAAAATAGCCTCGGCCTCAATAGCATAGCCTAAAAACTGCTTTAGACAAACTTATTAATAAAGATCAGTCTGGTTTTATTTCAGGGCGATACATTTGGGACAATACACGACTAGTATATGATTTAATGCAGATTGTTGAAGAGAATAATATTCCAGGATTATTACTACTTATTGATTTTGAAAAGGCTTTTGATTCATTATCATGGTCGTTTATGAAAAAAGTGTTAATTGCATTTAATTTTGGCCCTTCTATCATCCAGTGGACATCAAAATTTTATAAAAGCACACAAAAAGCTGTTAATCAAAGTGGCAATCTCTCCTCTTTTTTCAATATTGAAGGTTGTTGTAAACAAGGGGACTCCATTTCCCCATTTATATATATATATATATACTCTGTGCAGAAATTTTAGCATTGAAAATAAGGAGGAATGAAAAAATAAAATGGATAAAAATTAATAACAGTGATTTTATTCTAACCCAATACGCTGATGACACAACAGTCATATTGGATGGTTCTCAACGAAACATTATATGAACTTGAACAGTATGAACAATTTTCATATCTTAAAGTTAATTTCTTTAAAACACATGTTGTATGGATAGATTCGAAAAAATGTAGCACTGAATCAATAAAAACAAAATGGAAATTAAACTGGAGTGTAAATAGATTTAAATTATTAGGTATTACTTTTGATACTGATCTTGATAAAATGTTGGCTTTGAACTGTTCTGACAAATTATCCAACATTAAAACAAAAATAAACTATTGAAACCGCAGAAAGCTTACTCCTTTGGGCAAGATTACTGTCATAAAATCTCTCCTGCTTTCAAGTCTTAACCATTTATTCATATCACTTCTCAATGCTGAGGATAAAACATTGAAGGAAATAAATGATATGTTATACAAATTCATCTGGGAAGGCACAAGTAGAATAAAAAAGACCGTCTTATGCCAAGACTATTTTGATGGGGGCCTGAGAATGATGCTTTTATTGCTGCCCTGAAAACAACATGGCTAAGAAAATTAATTACAAACAATAATCGATGGATTGTAATATTACAATCTAGTGTTAATATTCAAAATATTTTAAACCTGGGCACTTCATGCATAACAGAAGAGGTTTTGCCTAAAATTAAGAATATAACATTTTGGAAAGATGTGTTCTTGTGTCATGTACGTGTCAGCAAAAATACTCCAACAGAAATACAACAGTTTCAGAGAAATCTGGTTTTCTTCAATGAGAACATTAGAACAGGAAACAAAATTATATAAAATAAATCTTGTATTGAAAAATGGGATTAAATACATTAATGATATCGCAAAAGAAGATGGTAACATATATACATATGACGAACTGAAGACTACATATAATGTTAATATATTTTTTTTACAATATTCAGGTCTGATTAAGTCAGGTAAATCCAGTTCTATCCTTCCCATTTAAAGTTTATCTTAAAAGTAAAAAGGGAACAGAAGACATGTATAAAGTACTTAATGAAAATAATGAGGCCGCCCCCCATCGCCACCAAATTGAAAATCTCATGGAATAAAAACTACAATTGAGATGATAGTGTGGAAAAAAAATATATATAGAACCATTTATAATAACTAAGGACAGTACAGTTCAGTGGTTCCAAACCAGAATCAACCATAAACTCTTAGCAACAAACACATTCTTATGGAAAATAAAGCTTATTAACAACACAAAATGTACCGTTTGCTCACTAGAGGACGAAACTATTGAGCACATTTTCTGGGAGTGTGAATATGTTAATGAATTTCTGAAGGAAGCTATTACTTGGTTAAGCAACAAAACCTACATATTGATCTTAATGAAAAGTCATTCCTGTTTGGTTTATACAAATGTGGAGAAATTCCATTTTGGAGATAACATATGCATTAGCTTAATATGCATTAGCTTTTCTGTTTTGATATGTGCTTGTAGTTAGAAATATATAGTAGCTTTGTAGCCTTTGTTTACTATATATTTTAGCCTTTAGTTTCAGTTGCAGTATATTGGCAGCTACGTATTAACACAGTTAATGGAAAACTGCATAGAAAGGAAAGTTATAATCTGTTTTATGTAAATTAGATATCCAGGTCAGAATTTTTGAAAGGTCAGTTTTATTTAGAAAATGATTACTTTTGAGAAAACCCACCTTTCTTGGAGTTTCTGAAATGTGTCATGTAAAAACCAACCTTTTGTTTTATAAACTGAATATACATTTGGTCAACTTTCTTAAATGAATTTGATATGATAGTGTTTGGTTAATATGTTCATTTTGCAGTACTTCTGATTTCTATTTTTTGGGCAGTAAGATACATAAGAATAAGATATTTGGAAATACTTCCAGATAAGGAAAGTGGAACTTTGACCCGATTCTTTAAAGTTGTCAAAAAAGTATGAAAGGGCTTGTAATGCCTTTTGAAAGCCCCGAATTAGTGAATGTTTAGAGGAAAGTAGCCTATAATGTGAAATTCTATGCAGCTGTCGCTTGATACCACTAAACTGCCAAAATTTTGCAAACTTTTAGAGAACTTCTGATTGGAATTAGACCCCTATATGGGTGTGTCCAACCTAAAAGTTATTATTTTAGCTTTCTAGATCTTGTCAGAGGTTGAAACATATATAGCTATGTATTTTTAGGTGTTTTAATTATACAAATATATTGTTTAGAACCTGAAAAAAGAATAAATGGTAAATTTCTAAGAATGATGTAAGGTACAAGCTTTTTGCTGACCTCCTTTAAGTGCCTTACCTGTAAAATATACTGGGAAATTAATGTTATCCAAAACTGTTTGCATATTGTGTGGAATGATAAATATCCAGGAAATAAGTCCTCCAATTTTGTTAGAATATACCGGGAAACTTGCATTAATTGAAAAATTATATTTAATTGACTGAATGGAGGCCATTATTGTTTTTGCAATTTTCTGTACTTTTATGGGAAAAATTGTTGGTTTAAGGCCCAAGGGAATTATGGGTATTTTCCTCACTTGGGAAATGGAACATTCTCCTGGGCTGGTCCATTAGTAAGGTGACAGCCAATGATATCGTTTGATTATGTCTTGTGATATAACCGGCTGAAAAGTAGTATATATTTGCCATTTGTTTCATTCTGTGAACAGTGATCGACTAAGCAACATCTCTGCAGTCTGATACTCTAAATTTAATATTTTTTTATTTTTATTTAATTTGTCTATTCAAGATCTTTGGGAAATCACAGTAAGATTTCTTTGTAACTTTAGTAAATTATTAAGCAAGGAGAAGTTAGTTTGCTTTTCGCTTTTCGCTTTACATCTTTCAGAAGATAGTTTGCTTTTCGCTTTTCGTCTTTCAGAAGTAAGTTTGCTTTTTGCTTTTCGAAAAGCTTTTCGTCTTTTAAAAGTTAGTTTGCTTTTCGCTTTTTGCTTTTCGTCTTTCAGAAGTTAATTTGCTTTTCGCTTTTCGCTTTTTGCTTTTCGTCTTTCAGAAGTTAGTTTGCTTTTCGCTTTTCGCTTTTTGCTTTTTGTCTTTCAGAAGTTAGTTTGCTTTTCGCTTTTCGCTTTTCGTCTTTCAGAAGTTAGTTTACTTTTCGCTTTTCACTTTTCGTCTTTCAGAAGTTAGTTTGCTTTTCGCTTTTCGCTTTTCAATCATAGGTCTGTTTCATGTTGTAACTGTTAAGTGTCTGAGTACATGAATGAGTGAGTGAGTGTCTGAGTGAGTGAGTGAGTGAGTTAGAAAGTGAGTGAGTTAGTTTTTTACGTCAATCAAACAGCTCATGACATATGCAGACGTTCATTTGGTCAAAGTCAATATTAGTTTTGTTTTTCGCTTTTCGTTTTTCGCTTTTCGCTTTTCGTTTTTTCGCTTTTCGATAATAGGTGTGCTTCATGTTCTTACTGTTAAGTATCTGAGTACATGGGTGAGTGAGTGTGTGAGTGAGCGAGTGTGAGTTAGAAAGTGGGTGTTTTACGTCAATCAAACAGCTCATGCAATGAGCAGACGTTCATTTGGTCAAAGTCTAGATCCTTTTTGTTTTTCGCTTTTCGCTTTTCGTTTTTCGCTTTTCACTTTTCGTTTTTCGCTTTTCGCTTTTCGTTTTTCGCTTTTCGATAATAGGTCTGCTTCATGCTTTTACTGTTTAGTGTCTGAGTACATGAGTGAGTGAGTGTGTTCGTTAGCGAGTGAGTGAGTTAGAAAATGAGTGAGTGTTTTACGTCAATCAAACAGCTCATGCAATATGTAGACATTCATTTCGTCAAAGTCTAGATTCTTTTTGTTTTTCCCTTTTCGCTTTTCGTTTTTCGCTTTTCGTTTTTCGCTTTTCGCTTTTCGTTTTTCGCTTTTCGCTTTTCGATCATAGGTCTGTGTCATGTTGTAACTGTTACTCTGCGTACATGAATACGTGAGTGTCTTAGTGAGTGAGTTAGAAAGTGAGTGAGTGAGTGTTTTACGTCAATCAAACAGCTCATGCCATATGCAGACGTTCATTTGGTCGAAGTCAAGATTCTTTTTGTTTTTCGCTTTTCGTTTTTCGCTTTTCGCTTATCGATAATAGGTCTGCTTCATGCTTTTACTGTTTAGTGTCTTACTACATGAGTGAGTGAGTGTGTAAGTGAGCGAGTGAATGAGTTAGAAAATGAGTGAGTGTTTTACGTCAATCAATCAGCTCATGCCATATTCAGACATTCATTTTGTCAAAGTCTAGATTCTTTTTGTTTTTTTGCTTTTCGTTTTTCGCTTTTCGCTTTTTGTTTTTCGCTTTTCGCTTTTCATTTTTCGCTTTTCGATAATAGGTCTGCTTCACGATTTTACTGTGTAGTGTCTGAGTACATGAGTGAGTGAGTGTGTGCGTGAGCGAGTGAGTGAGTTCAAAAATGAGTGAGTGTTTTACGTCGATCAAACAGCTCATGCCATATGCAGACATTCGTCAAAGTCTAGATTCTGTTTGTTTTTCGCTTTTCGTTTTTCGCTTTTCGCTTTTCGTTTTTCGCTTTTCGTTTTTCGCTTTTCGCTTTTCGCTTTTCGATCATAGGTCTGTGTCATGTTGTAACTGTTATCTGCGTACATTAATACGTGAGTGTCTGAGTGAGTGAGTTAAAAAGTGAGTGAATGAGTGTTTTACGTCAATCAAACAGCTCATGCCATATGCAGATGTTTCGTTTGGTCAAAATCAAGATTCTTTTTGTTTTTCGCTTTTCGCTTTTCGATAACAGGTCTGCTTCATGCTTTTACTGTTTAGTGTCTGAGTGAAAAGCGAAAAGCAAATTAATTAACTTCTGAAAGACGAAAAGCGAAAAGCAAACTAACTTCTGAAAGACGAAAAGCGAAAAGCGAAAAGCAAACTAACTTCTGAAAGACGAAAAGCGAAAAGCGAAAAAACGAAAAGCAAACTAACTTCCCCTTGCTAAATTATTATTTAATTGAAATATTTTTGGTTTTCTTTTTCTGAAAAGTATTGGAGAAATATTGTATTTTTTATTCAGAAAATAACCTAAGAGGACTTAGGAAAAATAATTTGGAATATTAGTGGCTCACAGGCACATGCTGTGTTTGCATGAGATTGTGTGGCATCTTGTGTAGCATGAGATATGTGGTTCTCATGTACAGTTTATGTGGTTTTGAGTTGTGGTTTCTGCATGTTTAATTTAACATTTGGCAGTAATTTCGAGTTCAGCTAAGAAATAAGAGTGATTTTATACTGAGAATTTAAAATCGTTATGCTCCTAACATACGTGTGAGGTCGTATCCAGTAATTAATTTGGCTGAATGGTTTTTCATTACTTTTAAGGAAAGAATGAACTTGTAGTCTATTAAAATTTCATCTCTGCTTTTAAAGAAGGATGTGTGGTTCCTTTTGAGGGCAAGTGTGGTTGTCCATAAAGGCAGACCTATTTGTTTTTTTTTTTGTTTTTTTTTTTGTATGGTGCTTTGATTTTCTCTGCTTTCTGGAATAAGTTTTGATTGTTGTATCAGAAGCTATAAGCGAGATGTATCAAAGAAATAGAAATAAAATAGACCCCTTTCTTTCTAGCTTTGGCCTTTCTTATACCTTCACTCTTGGAGTGGCTCTGAATGTGCAAAAAGGCTGCCCATTTGTGCATTTTGGGGAATTTGTTTTTATAGTGTATTATTCTGGTTTGTCTTTTGGTGTGTAACTCCAGTGAATTCACTTGCTGGGCTCTGTCAGGGTATGTTTGGTTACTCTAAGAGCATGTGAGGTTGCTCCCAGGTCCTGAGCTGTGAATCTACTGTTGATAAAATTTGATTATCAAAATTACGGGTTTTTATTTGGACATTTATGGTAAGTGAATAAATTGGTACTTATCTTGAGACTGTTCATATAGGCACATTAGTTTGATACTGAATAAATTTGGGCTGCACAACTGGCGGCGTAATGGATTTATTTGCTAAGCCTTATTATTATCCCTCCTCCCTTGCCCGTGAAATTCAGCTGGCATTAGTTAAGTCAAACTATTAAAGCTGTACTTTTGTCTTTGTGCATGCATTGTGACTTACATGCTGTAAAAAGAAACAGAAATTAGATAAATATTGGAAAATTTTAAAACGTCTTTGTTTTCAACCAAATCACCGTAAGGATATTTTGTTTAAGTTGACGAGTCTGGTGGCCAACCGGCTTATCAGATTGAGCCGTGGTGCTTTTAAACCTGAATCAATCTGTGGTGTCATCCTGATGCTAGTAAAGTAAGAAAAATCGATCCAGTCTCACTAAAATTTGTTGAGGGTTTTACCACACGAAGATCAAGAAAATGATGCTAACAAATTAATCCTGATGGAAATGAAATATTATATATACTACTCAAGGTGCAGCAAAAACAATTTGAATCTTACAGTGTTAAAACACAGACAAAAGCTACTATATGAAACACAAAAAACAAGCATCCATTTTTTGAAGGAAAATATGATGCATTTCGAAAATAATGACAAAACTATCATGACCTACTTATGTAAATGGCAGACCCGAAATGCTTAGAACTAAAAAGATATATTACAGACTTCAGCCGGTGTTGAGCTCAGCTCTCATCCCACACTTTCTCTATCTATTCTACCCAACTTCTTTCTTTTTCTTTCTGTTATTCCTAAATAATTCTTCCCAGTATCCATATTCTCAAAATGTATGAAGTAAGCTTTTTTTTCACATTATTAAAAAAACAACCATCACGAAAACATGCCTATATAATTTTGACCCCCTTATACCCCACTTTCATAAAGTCTGGGGTTTACAGGGGTATACATTATTTTTCTTATTTCTGCTCAAAACATAGATTGTGGGTACTCGTTAGAACCGCCTCGTCGAGGCGGTTCTAACGAGTACCCACAATCTATGTTTTGAGCAGAAATATGTTAAATATAGGATTTTTTTATCTGAAAATTTTCATTTTTTGGTGGTAAAATTGTCAGTATATTTGAATAGGCGTGTTTTCGTAATGAAAAGCATACAGGAAAGAGAGTTGTGAGAGAAAGGTTATAATATTTCATATTGCATTGTATTATTGTAAGATGTGTGGAGGAATGGTTCTCCCTGACCCTCTACACATCATGTTACGGAGAGATTAAAAAAAATCAGGTTTTGCCAAAATGTATAACAACAAGTATTTTCAGACTGATTTCTAGCCCTACCACTAAATATTTACATTTTTCTCAGCTTCACAAGTGCGAAACTGGAACCCAGTCAGCATTCTACGTAAATCTATATCGGGCCGTCATCGGCCCGTCAGGGTAGCTGACGGGCCGATGACGGCCCGATGTAGATTTACGTAGAATGCTAGCTGGGAAGGCACCCTTAGATTCCCTTGATGTCGCATATGATGTCACTAGGAAAGCCGCGGTCGTGTTCGTATGCATTGCAGGGTCGGATTTAATTCACCGTCTTCTGGGTCTTCTGGCCCTTGATACAGCAAGTGACTTTGGGCTGAAAAATAATCTTGCGGGATAAATTACCGCAAAAATGTTCTTAAAACGTCATTTTTTATCAAAATAAAAACATTCGATAAACCATTCTCATTAATATATATCAAAATATATTAAAATGAAAGAAAAGGAAAACACATGTTGCTAAAAATACATTTTTGACATTTCATGTGAATCGTCTGCTTAGCAGAATGTCGTCTGCTACAATTTTGCATAGCGATTTAATTAAAAGAACGTCCAGACGTTATGAATGAACCTTCAACGTACAAAAAAAAAAAAAAAAAAAAAAAAATCAAAATAAATAAAGACAAATCTGCAGGAATGCAAACATGGTAAGACTATGCAATGGTCTGATCTGGGTCAAGTTTGTGGGCAGGTATTTTATGGAGTCGTTATATAGCTATAAAATGAATTACGTTGATAGTGACTATCTAATTACTGTACCGTGATAACCCTAAGTACTGAGACAGACATGTCTAAGCACACGGTGTAGACCAGATCAGGCGCCGCAGAATGTGGCGTCTGATCAGGGTGTACATTGTTTGCCACTCATTCAGATGATTTTTAGAAGCATCAACAGGTAGAAAAATGGAGGTGATAAATTTTGGGGACAAGTACGGGGAGGAGTAAAGGTCCAATTATTTAAAGTTAATATGGTGGAGACAATTACTATATTAGTACCAAAGTACTTTAACGCATATATCACGAACGGAGTACAGATCAGCCTGTGCATCTAAGCAGTTTGACCAGCGCCATCGATATTCGCCTGTACGAAGCCGTGATACTGTAGAAAAGTAACAACAAAAAAGCGAAGACCCTGATCAGACAGCGCAGTCTTACCTGGGACCGCTGTTTGTTATTAGCCAAATCCCATTTCACGCGATATAGTTGTATAACTCTCATTAACAGTACCGCCACATAAAATGTAACTTAATATTTATACATATTTATACATACGGACCATGTTCTATCCTCACTCTATATTTCATTTTACAATACTGTACGCATGAAATACGCAAAATTGAATGACAAAAGTAATAATAATAATAAAAAAAATGAATAGAAATAATTATCCTGTACCGAAGGTCATTTCTGACCCTGCCCATTCATCTGTAGTGTAAGGTACCTTTATTTTATGAATTGTGGAAACCCCTATTATTTATGCAAAAACCTTCTGCCCCGGGGACTAATAGCATCTTAGCCCGAGGCTGATTGAAAGTAACTGTCACTCTGAAGGTGTATAAACAATTGTTTTTGCCCTATTGTTGTAGCGTGACCTACTTATCTCAAGTATACAATACCTTGTTTCCTTCTTCGTTCATTACTTTTATTTCCGATTCCCATTTCTGCAATAAATAAATAAAATGATATTGCAAATATCATAATTCTATATAGTAATAAATATACAAATAAAGTGATATTACAAATAAATAAATAAATAAATAAATAATAGTAACTAACTAACTAACTAAATAAATAAATTGATATTTCAATACTACTGCTACAACTACAAATATGAATAATGAAAATAATAATATAATTCATAAAATAAATGAAATAAATAATAATAATTATAATAATTATCTATGCAATGGTTAGTCACTGTGACCTGACCATACTAGTATGTTATGTATACCCCTATAAACCCCAGTTTTACTATATACAAGTGGGGTTTTAGGGGGTCAAAATTATGTAGGTATGTTTTCGTGATGACAGGATTAAGGGCGATGTTGGACGTCCGTAAAACCAGGTCTAACCCATTTATGCCAAGCATCCTATAAAAGGGACATCAGCAAAAAGTGTAGACCCAGATCAGACGCCGTAGAACACGGCGTCTGATTTGGGCCTACAGTTTTTGTATTAACTACAGAAATTTCTATTAAACATGGTAAATAAATAAACAGACATCGCTTTTGTTGGAAATGGAGCTTTCCAAAGAATTGAGGTATTAGAGTCCACTCGGCATAAATGGGTTAAGCCTCCACAAACAGATTTGACTGCTGACCGTTCCATGGCGGTACGTCTGTTGCGTTTCCACTTCCTTTATCTTCTCTATCTACGTTTGTTCGTTATGTTTTCGACGAAGTGCTTTTTTGTAGTTATTCAATTAATTAAATCCTTATCTGGTGCCTTGAGAGGACTTCCAGTAAGCATTCTTTATAAATCTATAGAGGGCCGTTATCGGCCCGTCAGCTACCCTGACTGACCGATAACGGCCCGCTATAGATTTATAAAGAATGTTAGCCGGGCTGTGTTCCGTGACTCATCACGAAAACATACCTATATAATTTTGACCCCCTTAAACCCCACTTTTATATAGTAAAACTGGAGTTTACAGGGGTATATATTATTTTTCTTATTTCTGCTCAAAAACATAGATTGTGGGTACTCGTTAGAACCGCCTCGCCGAGAAAAATATCAGTTTTTTATCTGAAAATTTTCAATTTTTGGAGGTGAAATTTTCTATATATTTGAATAGGCGTGTTTTCGTAATGGAGGTATTTCTTGGGTATCTCCATAATATAATTTTTGCAAAAACGTTCAGAAGCAGTACCAAGGTGGCCGTTATGACCATATATGGTAAACCATTTAAATGACCTTCTCAGACACTGCTTGACTTATTGATCTCTATTATATATGTCTTAAGCATACTTGGGACAAGATTTTTTGAATTTGCGAAAATATTTGGAGCCGTCAAGGAAATTTGGCCATGTCCACGATTTCTTCTTTTAACCTAACCTTTTCGCCCCTGTGTTTCTGAAGTGGGTTCTTCCATTCTTGAATTTGGGCATGTCCACCGATGCTTTTAGGACATCAGTAAACAAACAGCCAAACAAACAAAGGAAAAAAAAAACAAAAACAAAAAACAAAAAAAAAAAAAAAAAAAACAACAAAAAAACAAGAACGGACTGGTAAACAGTATGGATCCAGATGAGATGGCTCATCTCATTCGGATCTACATTGTTTGCAAAGTTTTCTGTTTAGGTCTAGAGGAATAAACTACAAGGTTAAATGAGGTCAAACTGTGCGTGAAACTTCCTCTAGTGGAGTCAGCGTCCAAGATGGCTGCAATGTCTATATTTTGTAAGAAACTTTAAGCGATTTCTTCTCTGAAAATGCAATGCCTACTGTACTTTATTTGCATATTAGCATAGATAGGACAAGAGCAGGCTAATCTGAGTCTTCGCTGGGCGCATATGCAGTCTTATAGGAAATGCTGTGGGCCGGCTCATATGCAAAAGAAAAGTGGTCTATCACAATTGTTTTATTTGTAATGCTGACGTGCACATGCGGTCTTGTAGGAAATGCTGTCACCCGGCTCATATGCGAAAGAAAACTGGTCTATCACATTTTGTTTTCTTTTTATTTTATAATGCTGACGTTCTTTAGTGCACTAAACTGGTGTCAAAACTTACAATAAATTTCATAATTGCTTTATGAATTTTATTGAATGAATGTTGGCGATGGTTATCTGGTTTACGACGTTCAGGTTGTTAAACGCTTGCTTGTTCCACCTTTGACAACATGGGAACCATTCGCTAACTCGTCGACAGTCAACATTCACGTGCAGTCATTGTTCGTCAGTTAGAGTACGTACAGCAAACGCCAGATGAAGGTTCGCGAATGATGTTGCAGGACTGTTTCTAGACTGGCTCCAGTCTCCAGTGACTAGCTGTTTTTGTTTTTTTCTCTAATAACCTGTTTAATAATCCATTAAAATAAAACCAAAATAATATCATGATTATGCTGTTTTTTGGTTTTATTTTAGTGGATTTTCAAACAGGATTATGAGAAAAAATATTTAGTCCCTGGCGACTGGAGCCAGTCTAGGCTGTTTAACATGGGCCTTTCCCTGCTAATATTTAAAATGCTTAGCGTACTGACTAGTAATTTCAACAATATTCATTTTTAGATATGTTCTTATTTTTCTTTTTTTCATTATTCAAATATTTTGAAAATTTCACTACCAAAAACTGAAAGTTTTCAGATAAAAATTCTGATATTTTTCACATTTCTGCTCAAAACATAGATTGTGGATACTCGTTAGAACCCCCTCGGCGAGGCGGTTCTAACGAGTACCCACAATCTATGTTTCTGAGCAGAAATAAGAAACATAATGTATACCCCTGTAAACCCCAGTTTTACTGAATGAAAGTGGGGTTTGAGGGGGTCAATATCATATAGGTATGTTTTCGTGATGTTTCAGAAAATAAGCTTTGACGTTTCATGTAAATTGTCTTATTAGGAGACAATTTACATGAAATGTCAAAGCCTATTTTCTGGAAAAATAAGAAATATATCATAATTTTCTCGATTGCTGAACTAGACCAGAGAGTTGTAAAAGTTATACGCTTGCTTGTTCCACCTTTGACAACATGGGGACCATTCGCTAAGAACATCTCTCACAGCACCACAGCAGTTGATATACACGCCAGTGCAGTTGTTAGTCACCAAAACAAACCCAAGATGTAGATATGTGGGTAATGATACGCATAGCCTAATCTAGGAATGTTGTCGCAGGACGTTTTAGCATATGACTTTCCCTACTAATAAATTAAACCTTTATTATAATGAATACCCTTTCATGGTAGGGGGTGGGGTCGGGTGTGGTGAAGGTGTTGTGTATCTTACGTCAACGGGGCGTCCAACTGATATTGGCTTACAGTTGGGCAAGGCCTGCTATCTTTGTAGCAGGTAAGTGTAGAGGGGGGAATATTTTTATTTCTTTTGTTTCTTCACTTTCATTCCTGCTCGTCGTTCTTCCCTGGTCGAAAATCTACCAACCCTGGTCCCCTTTACACAACAAATTCGCAAATACAGGTGTAGCTCTCATTACGCACGTTATTTACAATAAAGCGACATCAGATGACATGAAATAATATTTACCATAGGGGCTGCCCTTAAACAAAAGAATTTATTGCTTCCAGAATAGGGTCTACTCCTAAAGGAAAAGAATTTGCTTCTTACCTTTAAGAGTAGACTCTATTATGGAAGTGATACTAGGTAGATGTTTTTCAAGAATTTTCCTGGATGTCCGTAAAATAATTCCGTTCTGGTTACACCGTTGGTTGAAACCCAAAATGCCTTCACAGTCAGATATGTTTACTGGGGTGTCACCAACATTGACTTTCCAATCTTTTGCGATGTCGTGTATATGTCATTGTGAGGGCACGCGTGTTTTAGAGACATCTGCATGTTTTCTTTGTTGTTCATATACGCATTGCCATAATTGTACCACAAAAATCTTACAAAGCGTCATTCACAGTACTGTTTAACCCTTAAAGGTTAATCACAACTGCGGTAGATATTTGTCTTTATTTTGGTTATTATTCAGAGAAAATAAGACCTGGCATTTCATGCGAATCGTCCACTGACGATTCGCATATAATGCCAAGTCTTCTTCTCTCTGAATAATAATAATAATAATAATAATAATAATAATAATAATAATAGTAAAACCTCAGAATGCTGCCTGCCACAAATTTTCACATCGTTTAAAAGGCTAACGTAACGTACTTTTCTCAACATAGGATTGGGTTTTCTTAAGAAGCACGTCCCTTAAACAGCAATAAAATAACTATAATCATATTGCGGTATCCTTTGTCTGCCAAGATGTCCTGCACTTTCATCATAACATCCCACTGGTATTAAAGGTTTTGATCAGACTGCATGTAAGAATATATGCATCCGCTGTTCGCATAAATAAACATTTATATCTCCAGCATACGAAGTATATAGGTTTGTGTGTGTGTGTTGGGGAGGGGGGGGGTGGGGGCGGGGGGAGGGGGGGCTTATATATATATGTGTGTGTGTGTGTGTGTGTGTGTGTGTGTGTGTGTGTGTGTGTGTGTGTGTGTGTGTGTGTGTGTGTGTGAAAACGCCCCTTTCAGTCAAAGCTTTCTCAGGAACTACATAGGATTTTGAAGTTTGATACCAGTATTGAGTATGGCTTGTTAGAATGGCGCCGACGGGGGTATACGTAACCAAATGGTCACCCGGTCAGTGTCTAGCTTTTATGAGTCTCGTCTTCAAATAAATTTTTTTATTTATTTATTATTTTTTTCCCCTGCATATGCGGACAATGGATGTGCATATCAGACAGCATTTTCCCGCAATCTGGTTATGGCCTTTGCTCTATACCACAAGGCGAATAGTGACGAAAAGCAATGCCCTGATCAGACTGCGCGGATGTGCAATTGGATATGGGTCTTCGCTGTTGACATATGCGATAAGTAGATTCTAATGACCCTTGACAGCAATGAACACATTCTCAAGAAGCGTATTTTCTGGGCCAGACCAGCTAGTTTCGGCCAAATTGGCTCCATCAGTAGTCCTCATATACATTTTCAAATCTCTCCGAATGGGTTCAGTGATCACAAAGGACCAGAAAATAAGCTACACTATAATGGCCCACGTCAAGCGAAACAATGCCTTCGAATAATGCACAAAATGCGCATTCAGATCATTCTGCGCATGTGCAAAGTATCATACGGGTCATTGCTCTTCATTCATATATTCTGTAGTATCAAATAAATCTGTAAGTTGACAGTGAAAATCCTGATCAGACTGCGCGGATGCGCAGGCTGATCTGGGCCTTGGCTGTCCGCATATGCCCGAAGAACGTTTTCGCATGCCCAGCTAGCATTCTACGTAAATCTACATCGGGCCGTCATCGGCCCGTCAGCTACCCTGACGGGCCGATGACGGCCCGATATAGATTTACGTAGAATGCTGACTGGGATGGCGGGCCAATATAAGGTCTCCTTTCGCGCGGGACTATCCGTATCGTAAGGTGTATTTTCCGGTTGTGGTCTTATTGTAATTGTGAAATGAATTATTTATGTTTGATAGATGAATTTGATTGTGTTGGGGTTTAACGACACGTCAACCCTTGAGGGTCATTTTGTGTCGTCTCCCAGAGGAAGGGAGAAAAGAGATAGAAGAGAGAGTAGAGGAGATGAAAGAGAGGGACAGGGAAGAAAGAGGAACAGGAATGAAAGTGAAGAAGCAAAACGGTGTATTTTAAAAAGGTGTAATGATGTAAGAAAGTGTACTAATTAGCATTTTCATTGAAATTCAGGCTAATTTGCATATTATCAATAAATGAGCCACTCCGTGTTAAAATCTGTTCGGGATTTATATGCGGATAGCGAAGGTCCGGATCAGACTGCGCATGATCCTGATTCGCTGTCCGTTTACAGACTCATTGCATGCTGTAGAAAATGTCAGAAAATAGCGAAGACCCTAACCAGACTGTGTGGTTTCTCAGGTTGGTGTGGATGTTTACTGTGCGCATATAACCCGAAGACTGATTTTCTCTTGAAGCGGCTCCTTGGGGTCCGCTGCGCGGAAAAGCCAACGATTCTCATCATACATGAACAGTAAAATCCGATGCAAGCTAGTTGCTTCAACAATGGCTGAGACGGCTCATTTGCATACAGAAAAAAAAAGCTAAACATTTTGCGAGGATTTTCAATTTCCGCACCTTTTTTGTTGTATACACACGCACACGCACAATGTTAAAGTGTTTGTAATGTTTTGTATGTTATACAGTGTACATACTGGTCACTGAACGTTTGTAGAGTAAAGTCTACATATACATGTACATAGACGGTCCACGAAATACATAGAGAAAAATAAATCCATAAAAGAATAAAAACAAGACTGTCAACATGTTTGTCAATACCTGACATTTCATGCAAATCGTCCGGGTTCGAACTAAATCTGTAGCCTCGACTAAAGCTCAGTCGTCAGTGGGTAGGGCCTGGGTCCCCGAGGCCAAAGAAGTTCAAGACGCAACCATCTGCTGGCAAGATGATGGCCACAGTATTTTGGGACGCAAAGGGCGTTATTATGTTGGACTTTTTACCCAAGAGAAGTACAATAACTGGAGTGTACTATGCAAACTTGTTAGACCAGCTGAGAACCGCCATCCGTGAAAAACGCCGAGGTAAACTCTCTAAAGGTGTTTTGCTGCAACAGAACAACGCGAGAGTCAACACTTGCAAAGTTGCAATGGATGATGTAGACCGAAACGGGTATGAATTAATACCACATTGCCTGTTCGCCTGACCTAGCTCCTAGCGACTTCTTCCTATTCCCAAACTTGAAAAAGGATATCCGTGGACTTCATTTCCGGTCTGATAAAGAAGCCGTGACGGCAGTTGAGGAGTGGGTCAATGGAAAGGACCCTGACTTTTTCAGTTCTGGGCTGATGGCACTTGAACACCGTTGGTCTAAGTGCATCACACTAGAGGGCAATTGAATCGAAAAAGAAGAGGTGGATCACAGCATGTCCTACAAGATTGCATGTGTCCTACAAGATTGCATTGCATGTGCATGTGCACCCGCGAAGAATCTGATTAGTCTGCGCATACGCGCAGCATGATCAGCGTTTTCACACGTGCACTCTTTGGCTAGCCAACAATCCAAAGTGTCTTCAGGTGGACAGCGAAGACTCTGATCAGCCTGCGAGGATCCATAGGTTGAGATGAGTCTTCGCTTGGCGCACATGCAATCGTCATTACGAAAACATGCCTATTTAAATATACTGAAAATTTTCCTACCAAAAATTGAAATTTTTCAAAATAAAAATTTGGATATTCTTTCTTATTTCTGCTCAAAAATTGAATGTGGGTACTCGTTAGAACCGCCTCGCCGAGAACCGCCTCGCCGACGCGGTTGTAACTACCCACAATCTATGTTTTTGAGCAGAAATAAGAATAATAATGTATACCGCTGTAATCCCTTTTTTTACTTTATAAAACAGGGGTTTCAGGGGGTCAAAATTATATAGGTATGTTTTCGTGATCTTGTAGGAAATGCTGAGGACCGGCAAATATTTTTTAACCACGCTAAATAAGACTTTAAAAACATTCCTTACATTTTAGTAATCCTGTCGAATAAAGGTATCAATCTAAAATTTCGAATTATTTCTTGAAATAAGCTGAAACTGGCGTGTTATCTTTCGAAACAGCAATAAGATGATCGTAATTCCAGTTGATTTTTTCCCCTAACCCTTAAAGCGCCAAGCAAAATTTGTAGCAGACGACATACTATTTTTGTTTATTTTTTATAGAGAAAATAAGTATTGGCATTTCATGTGAATCGTCTGCTTGGCAGACGATTCACATAAAATGTCAAGACATATTTTCTTTGAAAAAATTAAAAATAAATAACAAAAAATGTCGTCTGCTGCAGCCGTGATTGGCGCTTTAAAGGTTAATAGTAAATGTCCATCACTTGGTCGGTAAATAGATTACTTTTTGCGCCACGCGACGAAAAGAGGATCATTACGCAATATGCGAACAATAATGACCCAAACCTACCTGCGCATGCGCATAAGTAGATCCATACAGTTACATTTCAGTTACATAAAAATTCGGTGTTACAGACCATATTGACGAACAACTACAGATATTTTTGGCCTGCGCATGCGCACAGCCTGATTTTCAACTCTCGTTTTCCCCGTGTAGCAAAAGTCGTTTTTCTCTCAGCGTGTTTCTATTGTATTTTAATGTCTCGCACGCCTAGTCAGGGTGAAACATTTGACCAGAAAGCAAACTCCATGATTACACTTATTTCATTCTTCATTGAACTTAATGACAATTCAGGCACGCGAAGAGAAAAACACAAAAATCTCATATATGGATAGGAAAGTCCAACATTACTTTAACAAGTCTACGTTATGTGCAGCCCATCTTCCTGCATAAAATATGATGAAAACAGGGTTATGTAGGGATCAACATTATTAGGCTGACGTTTTAGTCCTCGAAACTATATGGCGGCTCCCTCCTCAGCATCACGAAAACATGTCTATATAATTTTGACCCCCTCAAACCCCACTTTTTATATAGTAAAACTGGGGTTTACAGGGGTATGCATTATTTTTCTTATTTCTGCTCAAAACATAGATTGTGGATACTCGTTAGAACCGCCTCGTCGAGGCGGTTCTAACGAGTACCCACAATCTATGTTTTGAGCAGAAATTTGTAAAAAATATCAGAATTTTTTTATCTGAAAATTTTCATTTTTTCGTGGTAAAAGTTTCAGTGTATTTGAATAGGCGTGTTTTCGTAATGGTCGGTTTCAGATCGTCAGCGCCTGATTATCTACGTCTGTGGTCGGGCTCATCGTGGTCCTGTTTGTGGTTTTCTTGTGGTCCGGTTTCAGATCACCATTTAGGCCTTTGCTTGGTTTCATCGCAGTGTTTTGATCATAAGTGTTTGTTTCACAGTGATGTAGAGGACCTTTTAGACTTGCTCCAGTCTCCACTAACTAAATATTTTTTTTCTTATAAAATGAAACCAAAAACAATATCATGACTATACAGGCTGGTCACTAGTGACCAGCCTGTATAGTCATGATATTATTTTGATTTTATTTTAGTGGATTATTAAACAGGATTATGAGAAAAATATTTAGTCATTGAAGACTGGAGCCAGTCTAAGGACCTTTATGCGGACAGAACATATATTTGAAATTTGGAGCTTGAATAGTAGATTCTAAGAGGAATGACCCTTGAGAGCAATGAACACATTAAAAAAAAACTGAAAATAGCTGAAGTGTCAAGTTTTCTTGTCCAGACTAGCTAGTTTCGACCAGTTAGCGTCATCAGTGACCCTCTTATAAATTTTCATAAATCCCGGAATTTAAGTCTGTAAGTTTACTTCGCTATCGGTAGATGTGGCCAAAATGCTTAATGATAAATGGCAAACAGTGTAGATCCTGGTCTACACTGGTCAGACGCCGTGTTGCATCTGTTCTCGATCTACCATGTCTGCTCAGCCATGCCTGTCTGATTTCTTAGGGTGAATATTACATATTACAGCTTTACACGAGTCGCCTTCATCTCTTAGAAGTATGTAATATGGAATAAAATGCAGTTTATATGGTATTTAATACAGTCGACTCTCGTTAACTCGACCTCGCTTATCTCGAATAACCGCTTATCTCAAGGTGAAAATCTGGTCCTTGTTTTAACACGGAAAATATAACAACAGGTGACAAAATATTGTGGAAAAGAGGAGAAATTGCTCCTAAGGAGAAATTGTTCCACTTTTCCGCAATATTTTCAATATACGTATCTCTAACTTCAGGACTCAAATTACATAATCATTTGTGAAATGTGGTTGTTCGATTTATTTTTTCCTCATTTCTGCAAATCTGATATGTCGTGGTACGGATAGCTCGAAGTATTTCAGAGAGTCCATCGGAATTCGAGATGACGATAGTCGACTGTTATCTGTATTCTTGCTGACGTTTGTTCAATTAATTTGGTATGTGAAGGAGGCAGATGTAAGGTTTCTGATTATCAAAGGCCACAATAGGGGCTCCAAATGACGTTTTTCGCATTTCAGTTCATGTAATAGGGTATCGCTTTTGCGCCACTAGTAGTGCAACCTGTAGACTGTCATAGATATGATCTTAAATGTCGACATTCATCTTGCACGTGCTGCATACCATTAATATAAGGTCATAACACTGGTTTACATGGTAACCATTATTTGATAGGTTTATTGAAACTTGCTGTCTTGACATAAAGATCAAATGACAAAGTTTTTACTGTTTCAATGGAATTGTTACAATCCACTGCGAAGTTATGCCGGTTGAAAGTCAAATAGGACTTTTTTCACATCCGAAAAAAAGCTTCTTTGCTATAAATAGAAATATTAAACACAATGCTATATTTATATCCCACAATGCAGCATTTTGTGATGTCATTTGAGTTTGATTAAAACTTTAAAACATAAAAATATGTATTTCTTTCTAGAATTTGCAGATCTATTATATTTAACAATGTAACTTTTGACTAACAATACAATGTATTATGTTAAATAGTTTTAAACCATTATCCGCGGTTGAAATTTGATTTTTTTTAATTAAATTTTCTTGATATCCACATTATAGCTAGTTGCAGAATAGCATTTACACCATAAACAGATGTTTAGAAATGCATTTAACTGAAATTGTAAGCCACTTTTAAGAAATTATGTCAAATTAAGCCACAAAATCAAATTTGAACTATTTTTGAAATAAAATTGAAATCGCAAATAATATGGCTCTTATTTGAAATTTTGATTTTTTTTTCTCAAAAATAAAATAAAATAAAATAAAATAATAAAAAAATTTTTAAAATAAAATAAAACAAGAAAAAGAAGACACAGGTCTTAAACTTAAATATGACGATAAAATGTCTCAACTGACACTTTAAAGGTCATAAGTCCAAGTTTTAATATTTCAATTGTTTTTGAATACATAACCACTATGACGTCGTAAAGACCTCTTTAATATTTGTGAACTGTTTGAAAACTGTTTGGAAAGAAGATCAAAACTGCTCAAGTTCAAATCGCTATAACTCGGGAAGTAATTGGAATTTTTACATGCGATTTTCTGCATCATAGTCCTTGAAACAATGCCTTTAAGGCCATAATAGAGAAATAGGAATATAACTTTTGTCATTTGATCTTTAATCTCAATGATATACTTGGCTGCGATTGGCGGTTAGAGATGGGCGACGGATTTGACAATGTGTTAGTCTTTGGGCGATTTTATAAATAAAAAAAAAGGTTCATCAACTATTTCTGAAGCATTAACCACAGCTATAAGATGCAACGCTCCTTTTATTTAGAAATAATCCAAACGACCACTAATTTAACTTTAAATAGTAAAACAGTGGAACCTGGGAAAAAACATGTCAGAAAGTATAAGGAAATACACGTGACACGTTATTGGATGCCGCTGAACTTTTTCAGCAATAAGAAGGCACGAGAATTTCATTAACCTCTTGTAGTCTGGAGACTCCTAAAAGGGTAACTGGCAAACAGTGCAGACTCAGATCAGACGCCGCGTTCTGCGGCGTCTGATCTGAGTCTGCACTGTTTGCCAGTTACCCTTTTACGTCTGATCTGAGTCTGCACTGTTTGCCAGGCTCCATTGTTTGCAAGTAGTTTAACCATTTTTCTCTAGGAATATCCAGCTCACACAGCCTGATATACCTAAGTCGAAATTAGAATCTTCCAATATATAGTGTGGGAGAGTTCATTCAGTCTGCAATGGGTAAACTGAGTCGCAACATGAGATAAGGGATAAGTATGGTAAGGAATTAAGATGTCCAAATATTTAAGACAAATACAATACATTCGGTTTATGACTGCTACAATGCACCTGGCCTAACAAACGCAAAACATAATGTGACGCCAATAACTGTCACATTCTCTAAACTTGGAGTCATCTATCTCATAGTGCACATGCAAAAAGCAAACTCTTTACAACAACTATCCAGGAGATACGTGAAATGAGCCGGCACTCGAAAAAGGGACCTTATAGTTTCCGGTTTGTGGTTCTTCAAATGCACATGCGCAGTCCTATATTTGGACTACAGACATGCGTTTTTGCCTGAAGCTTCCTAAAGGACTGCGCTTATGTGCAGTCTCGCCTGAGCCTTTGCTGGTCGCCTATGTAATAAGTACCCTTTTCTTATGTGCTGGCTGTTTTATATAAGATGTTTAATTATTTTAAATATCATCATTTTCTTGTTTACTACAAGTTTCTATAGAACTTTCTGGAAAATAATGCTTAATAAAAAGTTGTTGTTCTTCTTAGAACTTTCCAGAAGGAATATTCTGGATTGAACTATTTTGGTATGTGATAGAACATTTAGAATATTCTTGACTAAAACTAGAAAATGAGTGATGCCTCCAGCAAATGCTTTCTCTAGAATGTTCTTTCATAATATATAAGAGGAAAACATTTTCTTATGGGCATCTTTGTATAAATTCATCAGAAATTATTCTATACTCGATTACTTTAATATTTTACTCATTCTGAAATTAAACACTGAATTCAGGGACTTTAAATTGTGGGATCAGAAACTTTTATTCAAAGGATTTATTTTACAAATTCTTGTAGAATATTTCTGAGGGACTTTGTGATAATAAAACTTAAAAGGTACTGTTTACTTATATTTTTCTGTTTGCACATTGTCTTATTTTTTTGTTGTTAATAAATATTGTAAACAATTCTAAAGCTTGTTGCTGGTTTCACGTTCATTTCTTTCTTGTTACGCCTTGCTCGTAACACTGGTTCAAATAAGGATCATCATGAGAAACAGCGAATGCCCTGATCAGGCTGAGATCCGCTCTGTCTGATTAGATCCTTGTATATTCATCGACATATTCTACGGTATGAAATAATTCTTTGAACAGAAAAGGAAGGATTTGATCGGATTGTGCAGGCTGACATTGGTGTTTGTTGCTAGCATAATCAATAAGCTCGAGTGAGTGAGAGGGGGAAGGGAATGGTTACACTGACATAGACTTTGGTACAGTGCGCGCGTTTGTAAAATCAGAATCACATCCTATTCATGTACATGACGAAGTCAAATTACAGAGCCACTCAGAAACTTATGATGTCAATCTGATACCGATTCATATACTAAAGTTTCCAGGTGGATTAGTCCACTTTAGTCAACAAAACAGTATTTCAAATTTGGGAATGACGTGTACGAAACTAATCAAATAATTCTGAAGACTAGTTTTACTTTAGAATGTAAACATCACGAAATTTCTTTATTTCTGATGCAGAACTGTATTCAAGATTCCAATAACGTTCCAACCCCTTGTTTGTTACGATACTGGCGTCTGTAGAAAATTACCCGCATTTTGATGTTAACTTGGGAAAATTACAAATAACTCTATATTTGTCAAGCATCTGTCCATTTCAAATGTGCTGCAAAGGCAGTCTCATAAGATCGACCAACTTCACTTAGAAAATTATTCTGTTTTGATAAATCGCCATGATTACTTGAACAAGCCTTGTTTACATACAGTGTCCGTGAAAAAGTTCAAATTAATTGCAACCGTTTCCAATAAAGATCACGGATCAATACAGGCCAAATGGTTAAAACCCGGCTGAGATGAAATTCATAGTAATTCCAGACACTTTTCTTCTCACCGAAAAAAGTGCAATAGTAATTTTCCTCTGACATTAGATTTACTTTCCGGACGAAACCCGTGCATTTCATCATATAATTGTAGGTTTACATTCTGCGAGAGCAAATAAGTTCCTATAATTAATCTTCATCCTATTATCAGTGATTCTTTATCGCGGAGTAATACTGTAGTTGGGTCGAAAAGGGACTTGGACTAAGAAACTGGTATGGGAGAAAAGATTAAATTAACGAAACTGCTTTTGAGGCGTTATCGAACTTCAAAAGCGATGATAAGAAACGTTTAAACAGATTAAATAAGAAAAATGTCTTTCATAAATGATAAAGTCTGCCTGACGACGCTACAGATATCGTTGCTGTGAATGATTTAGTTAAAACATCTGGTAATGGTTTCCGCTTGTTCGCGGCGTTAGTCTGCATGCCTGATTTGTTAAATGTTTGCTTGTCCGCCCGACCGTCCATCACGAATTAAGGTGAATGGATGCACTGGGTACTTTTGCGCCATTTTTAAAGGGAGATAAATTTTGTTGCTTCTGAAAACCAGTCTCCTGAAAAGTGGCTTTCTCTAAAAGGACAGAATTTGCTCCCCAGAGGAGCAAATTCTATCTTTTTAGAGAAGATCCTTTTTCAGACGGCACACAAACATTGTTGAAAGAGTTACTTCCCCTGAAAGTGTATTAATTCCCCTGAATCCAGCGGGGCCTGAGCTGTGGTTATCTGACGTTTTTTTTTTTTTTTTTTTTTTTGTTTTTTTTTGTGTGTTTTCTTTTTCAACTGTGCAGATAAAAGCAGTGGTATAAGACCATTTCATTGCAATACTTTTTTGTTAGTTTAAAGACCGAACAACACCTCCGTGACAAGTTTTATTTGAAGTTTTTATTAAATGAGGATGTCTGACTGATATGGTACTTTTCGGTTCGTTTATGGCTAAAACGTTTCGTTCCCATTTATTTTCGTTTTGTTTCCATTTCTGCGACAAACTGCTTGCATGTTTGGTAACCCGGTTATGGCTGCTAGCTTTGTTGTTCTCTTTAATTCCAAGCAGGTGAGCCGGTTTGGCTAAATGTTGCTTTCCCTTTCATTTTCTTTTTGTTTCTATCTATGATTTTTTATGTGGCAAACTGCTTGCATGGTTGTTCACCGAGGTGCTATGACGGCTGTTAACTTTGCTGCTCTGTTTAATTACACGACGGTGAGTCGGGCTTCAGACTAAATGAATGTTTTTTCCTCTGTCTGTTTCAGAAAGTTGTCACCTGGCTGTTGCTGTCAGTGATCGAGCCCGTTTTGTTTGAACTTGTTTTTTCTTTTGCTGTGACTTCCGATTGCAACCGAGTGCTCCAATTTGTGTCAATCCAGTTTTGTGATTATTTGTGTTTTAATCTGATGGTTCACTAATAAGGTACACGGACCGAATAGCATTAGTACTAAGGGCGAGGTTTCGATCGAGTAAACCTAGTTTAAGCCCCTCATTCCCCGACAACGTATTTGTTTCTGCCTATCGTTTCAAGATGGTTCCACTGTTGCATTTCTTCTCTTGTATGCCAGTTATTGCAACAATGCCGTTGTGTCTTGTCATTGCTACTCCTCTTCACTTCCTTTTTTGGCACTTTGGACAGATTGTGCTTTGTGATTGTGGGCTTTCCTGGATAATTTCATGTATGAGCCAGCGCACGAAAAATAAAAACAACAAGATCTGTGTGACCAGCAAAGACTCAGATCAGCCTAAACATCCACCAAGTACGGCAAAGGTTCTCATTTATTCCCGTTTGGATAGCTGGGAGGCTGTAGAAGGAACATGCGATCAGCGAAGACTCTGATCAGGCTTCGCGGATGCTCTGAGTCTTCGCTGGTCGCACAAAGTCTTATTGTAGGTTTCGTCGTGCGCTGGCTCAATTATTTTTTCAAATGGATCATGGCGGTTGACGTGAGCTCGGGTGGTGAGTATAGCTCTTGTCAACATCTGCATTTTACCAACAGTTTACCTTCAACATTTGGGATGTAATGCCAGTGACGAAGATACATTTAGATATGTGTAGATATGGCACACTAAATTTGGTATGATTACGCTTATATTACATTTTCTATGCTAGTTTAGTAACTTTTGAGGGGAAATAAAAATGATATTTCTCAGTGGGAAATAATTCCTCTCGAATGAAGAAATAATTCCTTTCGAACGTAATAACGCGGCGCCAAAACGCATGCCAAAATCGGGACAAATGACGTCACGTCATGATATGAAGTATGTCATTATAATGGCAAAATTGGTCAAGTTAATAAATTAATCTGTCTTTGGTTTAAAATACTAGAGTATTCACACTCGTTTGTTTATTTGATTTGTAACCCTCTCGGGAAATATTTCCCGTATTTCACTCTAAAGATGGATTAATCTTTATATCTTGCAATAAGCGGAAACCTACTCATTTCGTCATGTTCAAATATGACGTTTTATTTTAACCCTTTCATCCCTAAATTTCTGAAGTGGACTCTTCCGTCCTTGAATCTGGTCGGAACCATTGTTCTAAATAGGGGTCTCAATCAAAAATCAAAGTAGAATGGCAAACCGTATAGATCGTGATGAGACGGCTCATATTGAGCCGTCTCATCAGGATCTACACAGTACGCAAAACGTTTTTGTCTGCAGGGTTGAAAAGGTAAATTGCGAATGGCACCGTTGTTCGATTATGAATAACATTGGTGTGAAAGCACTTCTGCACAAAGGTCGATCGGAACCAGACTTCTATGATAACTTATAATAGTTTATAAATTTATAAAGATTGCTGGATATATAGATTTTTTTTCAGAACATTTAGAAATCGCGAATCTCGACCATACGGGAAACACGCAGATTCAGATCATTCAGTCTCATTACGGCCCTTGCCTTCAGGTTAAACATTCAGCGGTATCCAATGAGTCTGTACGCCGGTAGAGTAGTAGTCAAGGCCGAGGTTTGGCGCCAATAAAATGAGGTCTAAGCTCCCAGTAGGTATGCTGCTGACCGTTGCAAGGCAATATTTCTTCTGCACTTTCTTCTTGTTTCTTCCTTCTGTTTTCGGCGAGTGCTGTTTATGTGACGTCCTTTAATTACTTGCATACATTACATGGCGCGTTTTAAACAACCTGAGACGACACAGTTTTCTTCATATGGTTGTTTGTTTGTTTAAGTTCCTGATTACCAACTTGTCAACACTTGTGGGTCATCTTGTATTGTCTCCCTAAGAAAGAGAGAAAGACACAGAAAGACAAAGTAGACGAAAGAGAGGAGAACGCGAGAAAGAAAACGGGATTGACAATACAGGAACGAAAAAAACTACTAATATGGCCCCTTACCCCACCCACTGCATACACAGAGGGTCCTCGTCGCCACCCTTAATAGGATACTGCGAACGCTGTGTAGAGTGAAATCCTATCATGTCTGGTGTGCATACCGGTATTTGCCGCGATACATGTCTTAAATGACTATATAACTGTTAAACGTTGAGATGGTATTTGCCATAAGAAACGGAATATATTCTTATCATTTGATTAAGCAATGCACAATTATCTTATATGCACAACGCCATTAAATGTCAACTACAATTCATCTTAATTTCGAAGAGTACAGTCGAACTTCAATGGCTCGGATATCTTCGAGACCATGGAAACTTATTCGAGACATGGGTGGTTCTAGCCACTAAAGGTTAATAATGGTGCCAGGTCAGGAAGCAAATGACGATAATTTAGGAAGTCTTTTCGATCTTTTATACAATATTGGTATGTCTGTAAGTTTTGTGGACTCATTTGAATCGCCTCGATTCTAATGAGTACACAAAACTTACAATTTCATGATTAAACAAGACAATGTCCTTAAAAATTGTTTTCTGGACTATCGGAAGAATTTCGTAGGGACTTAAAAACCAGTTCGAATCAGCTATGGTAAAGGAGCCATTGGTGTTCGAGCCACTGCGGTTCGGCTGTACTTGTTTCTCTTGATCGTACAATGCGGTTCCTCTGTTGCAGTTCTGGTTTGTATGTGTGTCGGTTACTCCGACTGTGCCACTGTGTCTTGTGATTGTTTGTTCCTCATGTCTTATTATCCCCGGGAAGGCAGTGTTTCGAGAATGTGGCATTTCCTGGGTAACTCCATTTATATTTTATATAGAGAATCAGTCAAGCGAATCCACTGTAGTTGCATTCTGGGTGTACCGTTTTATCCTATGTATTCGGATACCTCAACTCCTTACCATACTTGTTAAATATTTGAACAAATACAGTTTACTACTCAATGTTGTGTCGAAAAAAAAAAACAAAAAAACTGGAGGAGTGGCAAACAGTGTAGACCCCGATGAGATGCCACATTCTTCGGCGTCTCATCTGGTCTACACTGTTTGCTCTGGCTTGTCTGTCTGAATACATACGGTAACTACGGCAGACCATGTCGTTAAATCAGAAATATAAAAATGGCCCTTGGAATATGCTAGATGTCATTTTTAACTCTTGGTTATTTCTTTCCCTTACAAATGACCAAAACAAACCCATGCCATATATAAAGTAGACGACAAATATAAAAACAAAATATAAAAAGAATGGCACAGTCCATAACAGGAAAGTCTTTGACCACACCATTCAAAGAAAATATCCTAGGCAGATCGTACATATTTGTATTTTGGAGCTGTGTCAAAACAAAGGGCAAGAGTTTGCGCAAATAAACTAGTTTAAGCCCTCATCCCTAGTATAATTTTCTCTTGACCGTTCCAAGGCGGTTCCTTTGTTACCGTTGTTTGTTCGTTCGCCGGTTATTCATTGTTCGTCAACCGTGTTGTTTGGCCATTATTTCTTCATTATCGCTTCTTCTTTCTTTGCCTCAAGACAGCTGTGCTTCGTGATAGTGGCATTTCCTGAGTTACTTCATTTATAGTTTTAGTGTAAAATCAATCGTATCATTTCTGTTTGTTATATCTGAGGCAATGAACATTTATATAAAGTTTTAAATCAAGTTCAAGACAGAAAGTCTTGAACTTGATTGCATGCATATCAAAGTAAAGATGCATATCAAAGTAAAGATGTTACTTGGTAACTTTACAATAATTCTTATAAAATAATCGTTACTTATGCAGACAATATTATACTTATTTGAAACAATATTGACTGAGATTTGCTCATTAAATGTCTTTTTAGAACTAGAAAGGTTAATATTAGACTTAAAAACACAACGGAATAATATACAACCTTTCTTTAGGTCTAGAAGAAAGTAACTTAGAAGAAACACAAGCATAGCCCGCGTTTGCATAAACTGCATATAACTGCAAACTCAATCTACTTAAAATATTCGTGAATTTTCATCTCTCCTTCCTTCATATATATGAATCAAATATGACAATACGACTTTTATAAAGATACGCTTAGTCCTGTTTTTATCATCCATCTTTCTGTCATATAAGCCCTCCAAACAGTTAATACGTTTCAAAGGTGTTTAGATTTTTTTCCCTAAAGTTTAACCTCTACTGTAATTTCAGATTAAAATTATTGGGCGAACATAAAATAAGCTTAAAATCGTTGCTGTTTCTGGAGGCGTCGGATAATTTCAAATTGTTTTGATTTAAATGATGCATTCCAGCGGATGATTTCACTATGATTGACAGCTTCGTGTCAAATTCAAATATATAATTCCATACGATCTGACATCCAAACAAGGTACCTTATTACAGAATGGCTCATGAGAAAGGCACGGCTAAAGATCGATCTGAGAATGAGAGTCCTCCGAAACTAGGACCCACTCCGTCCGTTACCGATGCCAGTATCTAGGAAATGCGCAGTCTCTTATCAGGCAGAGCTGATGTGGAGGTTGCTAAGGGTCTAGTCGTTGCGAATATGCGGAAGGGCATTTGGGCGTTTGTCATATTTGACGGATCAGATCAAGCAGTAAAGGGCCTTACGAAATATGCGAACATGGAATGCCCAGATTAGCTGGGGTTTCGTCCAATCTGATTATGGCATTCACTTTCAACCAGTAGATTGCAAAGCAATCGGGGTTCGTTCCGGCGAACAGAGACGGCCTTAATGCGCATGCGCAGTCTGATTAAGGCCGTCGCTGTTCGCGCATGCACTGAGGTCCCTTTTTGCCAGTCTCTACAGAAATATACAATTCCACATAATTTAAATATTGCAGCGGAGGGTTGTTAATCATCTAGACAGGTGTAGGCAGTAATAATATGAGACGTCTTAATACCCTACTATTAGCTTAAATTAAAACGCTTTAAAATATAATGTAACATAGATTTTTATCGAGGATGTGTAAAAGTGATATTTTGGCCACCAAAACTTACCATTGGTCGTTTGAGTTCAATGAATGATGTGATTATATGCTCCTACACTTGCCTACTGCGATTAATAATTGTCTCAAAAAAGCTATATAGTTATTTACAAAACAAAATGAATAAATAAAGATAAAATAAAATAAAAAAAAAACAAGAAAAATAATAAAAAATAATGTCCTTATTTTAGTTTATTTGTTGGGTGGCGTGGAATGATCTAGAGAATTAAAACGAAAAAAATAAAAAATAAAAAAAATAAAAAAAATATAGTGATGTAGTTGTATCCATACATTGCCGGACTTACCGGGGACATTGCACACTGAGTTCGCTAGCAGAGTCTCTCGCAGATTCTTCACCAAGTAAGCGTCTTCATTATCTATGGAGCTCCCAATTCCCTTCTCTTGGTAAAGCAGACGATTACCTTTGATTCAGAATAAGCACAGTGTTTCTGATTATCTTGTTGTGTTTAAAACCCAAGAAATAATTTAGCAAACATTTCTAAGAACGCTCCCAGAAACGACGGCGAATTGCCAAATTCAGCTTAATTGGTCTCATTAAAAATACGGAACACATGTTGTTTAATCATTTAACCATTATAAGTCTGAAAAGTTTATAAAGTCAAAACAGCCAAATAACAGAGAAAGCATAACTTAAATATCGCTAGCAAGCTAACATTTTTACTAAATCAGATTCAAATCGCTTGCAGATGTCGTTTGAAGATTTGGACGTACAAACAGACGGATAAACGATTGACGGACTGAAAGTGATCACTAACACATCAGCAACAGTAATATAAGCAAACAAAACAGTTTTGCATCATCCCAACAAACACACAACGTCGTAACAGACGTTGTAACGACGTCGTTACTACGTTGTATGTTTGCTGGGATGCGTCAATATAGTAATATTAAAAAAACCGAGCAAATTTTCGAATATTTATTTTTCAACATTTTGTTCAATGAAAATGTATCAAAATTTCAATAATGCCTAAGAGCTGGAACCGACTGGCATCATTAGGTAGTAAAATAAACTAAAAGGGTAAAGAGGTCCAGTATTTGACGCTAAACAAACATGTGCATGTGCTGTGGTGGCTGATGAACAGACATTCACACGTGCACAAATGCGCATTGTTTTTGAGCTATAATGAGGAGTTCAGTCTTAACTCTTTTGGTGCCAAATTTCAGACGACATTTGTCGTCTGCTTTTTTATTTTAACAAACTATCGCTTGGAAAGACGTTTGTTTGTAAAGTTGAAAGACCGAATGTCAAACAGCGTAGATCCAGATGAGACGGCTAAAAGTCTCATCTGGATCTGTGCTGTTTGCAAAAGCCTATTATTATCGCCTGTGAAAGAGTTTAATGCACCAGTCAACAATACGCTCACCTTCTTTATAACGACATTCATTATTTTGAAGTTAAAACCAAAACGTCGTGGAATATGGCCTGATCTGAGACGAATACTGAACTCACAACACGTCTTTTCTCGTACTAGTAACTTCTGCAGAGGTTCAGGCAACTCATCTATGTCGCTAGCCCTGAAATGCGGTGCCAGTATTGAGAACAGGAGTGACTTCCAAGAACAATGCCCATGGCTACATGTAGCCATGAAAGTCGAACTGACATGAGACCATAAACACTCTCTTACGTATATGCACTGTTTCTGTCTGTTCTCAAGCATTTGAGCTGTTAGAAGTTCGAATAATCTTAACTTTCCAGAAATAAGGGGAATGGACATGCTTCTGTGAATCAACTCTGTCAAAATGTTTTGCCTCTCTTCTAAAAATGGCGCCAACCTAAACAGGAAAGAAATTGCTTCATTTGCTTACCTCTGAGAGTAGAGGGCTTGATGTGCAGAAAAACAGGAAGTCACAAATGTTGTTTACCTTGTGAAAACTTGCTGAAAAACTAATAGATGTGTTAAGTCTCTTTTATGTTGAGGTGATGCAGAAATAAGACTTGAAATTTCATGTGAATCGTCTGTACGTGTGCAAATACATACTTTTTGTCGCTTCTCACT